>NW_024121119.1:1285344-1329014 GCF_016745375.1 Pimephales promelas | reverse complement strand
TTTTTCCCGGAATCGTTCAAAAGTTAAAAAATTTCGATTTTTAGTTTCGATATTCACAGTCCGCCGAGTGGAAGAAGAAACCGCTGAACAACACAACGAAGAAGCGTCTACCGGAAGTGTTGGCATAACCACGCGAGTCGAACATGAGTAGCTTACGTCGGCGATCCAAAGTGTGGCTTCACTTTTCTAAAAATAACGAAATCTCGGCAAAAATGCTAAATTTGTGACAAAAGGAGTATTTTTACAGAAGGAGTATTTCCTTCAGAAAGGCCGTTGGTTAGCAAGGTCAGCTAAACTTTTTTGACCCTGCCTCTTAAAAGAATCGGAATCGAGAATCGTTAGGAACCGGAATCGAAACAAGGAATCGGAATCAGAATCGTTCAAATTCAAACGATACCCAACCCTAGTCACTAAACGTCGGCTAATAACGCGGACAAAATTCATCCCGGTGTGAACAGGCCTTGACGTGTGAATGAATCTTCATTGTGTTTAGTACATTGCCAATAGTCCTGCCAGAAGAACCCAGCCATTACGCCAGTGGAATAACCAATAACTTCATTGGATTATTTTGTGTTGTCTGAGCTGCGACCTTCAAAAGTTTCAGATAACTTCAGAGAGACGCTTTCATTGAACAACACCTTTGCACTGCTCGGATACAGTGCGTTCTCCCTCACAAATGGATTCAGCTTCACTGAGAATAGGGTTTCACAAAGCCACTGTAGCAACGGAGAACCGCATGAGATGTTCAGACAGGACGGTTGCTAGTTTAGAGAGGTTACTAATGTGAATGACCCCAGCACATTATATAGACTCTTAAGTGCTCTGTAAGCCACAGACGTTTGCGCGCGAGTACCTTGCGTGCGGCGTGAATGTCGAAGAAAGGCTTGTTCCTGACGCTGAAGGGCTCGCTGGCTTTATCAATCTGTCCCAGCTTCATTTTCTCGAACCGTGGGGAGATGATCTCCTTCTCGATGCACAGCAGACGTCTGTTAAAGTCACACTGACCCACGGGCTGACCCTGCAAAACACATCACACAGTCACGACTCAACACACTCCACACTTAATAAATAAAGAACATGATTAATCCAGTTTGGCTTTTCCAGGTGTAATTTGCAATGCCAGAAGACAACAAGATGTAACCCCGATTTTACGTCAACGTGTCAGTTAGTCAGCCTTGTGGTTGAATAACACCATTACTCATCTATATTAATATATTTGACGACTTCTTTTGAAAGGGATCTTATTCTACCGTTGTGTGTGTAGTTCATTACAGTTTGGCCTATATTGACTTAAAGGAGTAGTTCACTTTTAAAAAAACTTCTGCTGATGATTTACTCACCCCCATGTCATCCAAGATGTCCATGTCTTTCTTTCACCAGTCGAAAAGAAATTAAGGTTTTTTTCTCAATATAATGGACTTCAATGGGATCCAAACGGTCCGAGGTCCAACAGACAGTTTCAGTGCAAACTGCAAACTGTTCAAAGGGCTTTAAATGATTACAGGCGATGAATAAGGGTCTTATCAAGCAAAACGATCGCTCATTTAATAAATAAATAACAAAATTGAAGTTTTATAAGCTCTCTGTTCTGTGATGCTCCTGTTCGAACTCGTTTATCAAAATGAACAAATCTTTTTTTGAGTCATTTCGTTAATTTCATTCGTTGAATGAACCAAATGACTCGAAAAAAGATTTGTTCGAACAGGAGAGTCACGAACACGCTGGTTTCGCTGGTTGAACCGTTTGGTACCCAATGAAGTCCATTATATGGATAAAAATCCTGGAATGTTTTCATCAAAAACCTTCATTTCTTTTCGACTGAAGAAAGAAAGACATGGACTCTTTCTTGGATGACACAGGGTAAGAGTAAATTATCAGCAAAAGTTTTTTCAAAAGTGAACTACTCCTTTAACACTGAATAAGTCCTGTGTACATGTGGTTCCGATGACAAATTTCAGGGTCGAGATGTTTTTGCAGCTAACATCATGTACTGAACAGGCATGAGACGATCGTCACATCTTAACTAGCCACGACCAAGGAAAATAGCAAGTGACAGGGCATGTCATTGGTCTTGCTGAGTAATTCAACCCACAGTGAATTTCACTGGATTCACAAACAATTCTTAGTAATAAACTGATTCACTATTACAAGGGAGGAGCACGAGTAATCTGATAAGTGTTAGTAACACATTACAACTAATAAAAATCATATTCATTTCATATATGAGTAACGAGGAAAGTAACGTAATGTGCAACAAGTTACGTTTTCAAATTTGTTTTCCCATGTATTGATCTGCAGATTGAGAGGAATCATGGGTAAGAGGTGTTGTGTCTCATCTCAGTTCAGTACTCCTCAAATGCACACTCAATATTAATACACTTTATGTATTTAATCTCACTTTTTTAAGTCTTTTCTGCTGACCTTCGATGATCCAGTTCAACCATACTAATAAGCAAAAGTAACTTTAAATGAACATCCCGTTTCTTTTTTGTTTTTTTCTGAAGTAAGAGTGTTGAACTTTCTCTTCCTGTGTCTGATTCGTGTCTGACCAATGATCATTCATGATGTGACTTATAGCTAAACTCGAAATTCAATAACAACTCTACCAAAAAAGTCTTGTTTTAATGTTTTAATTATAATTTCCTTTATTGTAACCAGGAGAATCACATTGAGATATTACTATCTCTTCTTCCAGTGAGACCAGGTCAAGACGGCAGCACAAAATAGAAGCGATTCAAGAAAAACAATTACAATTATCCTTTAAAATATTGTGCAAGAGACGTTTAATAATGGTCAGGGTTGGAAGTGCATCTAAAATAAGTATTTGCAATTCAATTGTTTCAGTGTAATGTTGAGCAGCGCAAAACTAGAGGCAACCAACTGTCGTCAGAAAGCTGAGGTGCAAATGATGTGCGCACTTATTATAAAAGAAAATGGGCTTATGTCACGAAAAAATTGAAGACCGGAAGTTAGGGGTGTAACGGTACATGTATTCGCATTGAACCGTTTCGGTTCGAGGCTTCCGGTTCGGTATGCATCAGTGGTGGAGGAAGTACTGAAGTAAAAGTACAGAGTACAGATAAATATTTACTTTAGTAAAAGTAGAAGTAACACAATGGCAACCATACTTAAGTAAAAAGTACCTGATTTTAAATGTACTTTAAGTATTAAAAGTGAAAGTACTTGCATAACAATTTATTCTCTTAATGTCGATTTTCTAATGATTTATAAAACATTTAATTCTAACTCATTCAACCTAATACTCCTATAATGATGTTCAATAATGATGGAAAAAAAATGTTGTCACCATTTCTGAAACAAGCTTGCAATTAGGCAATATAAACCATGCTTATCCTTACTATATGTTAATAACTATGTTTGGCAGTAAACGTGATTAATTTATTGTGCAATTCTGAACCTCTTGGCTTGCCATAATCCTAACCAAACGTATATTACACACGGTGCGTTTCCTATGCACGTAAAAACAAATTTTCGCGTATAAATTGCACGATAAACACAGACGCATTTAGTTGATGTATCTATGGCAACCAAACGTCACTGGTGAGACAAACGTGCAACGAACGGACGTTTTGGCCGGGGAAAAACTGGTCAGGAAATGTAATGAAAATGTAACAGAAATTGTAGAATTGTAGTGGAGTAGAAAGTATAATAATTGCTGCAAAATGTAACGAAGTAAAAGTAAAAAGTATGCACTATTTATTCTACTTAAGTAAAGTAAAGATACGTGAAAAATATACTTAAGTGAAGTAACTTCGTTACATTCCACCACTGGTACGCATCCAAATCCAACGATTCCTTGGACCATTTTTCCTGCTGTCAAAATTCGCGCTGGCGCGGCCACCACAACGTTGCGCAACATCAAATGGCAAGTGTAATGAAAGCGGAACGAAACTGTGCTACTCATTATGTGCTTCACGGATCGTTTATCAGTTCGGATCAGCCGATCTCGATCAAGCGACACTGTTACTACACAGCGCTAAGAGATCCAGTAAAGAAAACATTTGAATTCGCCATTGAAGTAATAACATTGCTGCGAGATCCAGTGAGAACCGTGACTTTAAAACCGAGGTACGTGGTTTTTGTGTACCGTTACACCCCTACCGGACGTACGTCTTTTAGTAGGGATGCGGCTCTTCCGGTTAGCTTTTTACAATGGTGGAGTCCGACAGATACCGCTGGACCAAATCTCTCCGCAGCCTGCCTGAAGTCACAGATGACGATGTGGTTCGGATGGTAAATTAAAACTCTCAAGTGGGAACGCGTGAAAGCTGAGGTATGGCTGTTTACATCCTGATCAGAGCAACCCGGTACACTACAACAACAGCCGCGGGTAGCTCTAGCCGTTCGCCAGTAACCAATCAGCAGATGTTGCTGCTACACTTAGGATTGTGGGTAGTGTAGTTTTTTTTCATAAGATTATGGATAAAACATGTTTTTCTTTAAACAAGGTTGCTTTCATACAAACTTGCAGCTTCAATAGGAGCAAAAACCTTCGTTTCACAACCTCATAGATCATGGTCAGTCTACCTCGGATGGTTTAGACATTAGGACTGATAATCTAAATCCTTATGGAGAAATGCTTTTGACCGGGAGTTCTGTATCCCTACTCCGCGTTCCAGAAGCAGGAAGTGTGACATAGGCCTATACAAATAATTAAATGGATGGAAACACCAAGATCCACATGGATTTTGAAAAATGTGCTTGAGGTGGATCTGATAAAAAGCGTCACAGCATCTCAAATGTTGTATTGGCGGTTCTGAAACGCACGAGTCAAAGTCTGGGATGAGGATGATTTGGTTTAATTCCCTCCAGAAGCGTCTCACACGATTGTGTTCCCAAACACCAGCATCCGAACGCAAGAGAACAGGACGACGATTGTTGCGGTTAGTCTGCCGCTCTGGGATGCAATTCATTCGTAGAAAAAAAAAAAAGCCAGTTTCTTCCCCAAATGCAGTAACTTCCTATTTTTATTACAGATATTTTGAGCCAATTTCTCAGGAAGTGACGAGGATGGAAACAGTGCTTTATTTGCAAACGTTTTATGAGTTATTCCAATTTTACGTTAAGTTAGACTGGTAACTTTGAATGGAAACACAAACACTTCACATGGCATTTTCGCTGGACAAACAAATCACAATGATGTCTCTTCAAGAGGACACTGAGTTAAGAAACCTACAAACTCCAAAGTCACAAACTTTTGCATCAACAGACTCTGATATAGGCGTTAGTTGACCAATGACAATGGTCCCACCTGGTTTCAAAATAACCCGTCACTGTACAAACCCTCACACTGGATTCCCCCATTTCTTAACATCAAACTCAAGATGTCCGACTGTCTTCGGTGTGTAGGTCTCTGGGTGAACTGGGGAGCTTAAACGTTATGTCTACAGTCAAAAACCTTGTATTTGAAAAGATCAGGGGAAATTCGATTTATCTTGATATGTTCCCTTGCGATCAGGGAACGTGTTGAAGGAACAGCCGGCGTGTGTATCCGTGCATCAGGAGCTCTGGATGTAATCCACCTCTCTCTCTTCCCATCACGACTGAGCCAGCCGTCTCCATGGAAACATCTCCACACCGCGCTCGGACACATCGCACGGTCCGATGGGATCCCATCCACGTCACAACACCGCAGAAAAGGCTGAGACTCGCTTAATCACATGCATTTGGAGCGATCTATAGAAGACACGTCCAGTGGAACAACATCTGACCAGTTCCCCATCCTGAACCCATTCACACAGAAGACTCAGCTCTTACACTCCATCTCTTCAGGACGCTTCTCTTGGGTCACGCTGTAGTGGAACGAGTGACTCATTTAATACGACAGACTGTGTTTCCAACATCTCCTGCAAATCATGTGTTTATGTGCATGTTATATGAGGAACCAACATTAAAAGTGATGGTAACACTTTCTAAAAAGTTTGTGCTTATAATGAATTATAGTACCATTTATGCTAATTTATAAGTATTATTATTCTATAAATATATTTAGGACTCATGTAAGAGTTCCAGAGACACTTGTTTGCTGCACGAATTCGTTGTCAATTATGCACCTAATGGCTAATGTTTGCATTAGAGGTAATGAATGGTAATTTTGATTAGTTAAAATCTCAATCTCCTCAGGCATATGCATGGCATTGCTCATAGCAGTTTAGAATTATGTTCAAAAATATATTGTTGCAGTGCTTTGCAAGTACAGTATAAACCTTAAAACATGTTGGGTTTTTTTTCCCAACTATTTGTTTTAATGATTTCTATGTTTTCCCCATTATTTTATTGCAGGAATTATTGTTCATTAGTTACATTTACAAGTAAACAACTTAAAAGTATAATGAGAACATCTTCCTGCTTTCTTTACATTTTCTTTAGGAAAATTGCACCCTGCATTTTCAGTTATATAACCTTATATAACAGCTATATACAGTTATATACAGGTAGCCTATATTCAGTTATAAAACCTTATATAACAGATATATACAGTTATATATATATAGTTATATACAGTTATATACAGGTATATTCAGTTATATAACCTCTAAATCTAAAACCTATAACATCTAATGATTCATGATAAATGAATCATTGATGGCTTTATCACTCACAATAAGTGTGTATAAGAACGCCACACAGCTAATAATAACAATACATTCACTTATTTGACAGATATAAATCTAAATGACTAAACAATCCATGTAACTATAGAGTAAAATAGCAATGCAGGACACATTTTATAATAAAATTCAAGGAACCATACGACTGACTTATCCATACTTATAAATGTAGCAAAAGCAAATGTATGACTTATAAGGACTTATAAAAATGTAACCATACCTGTTCTTATAAAGCAGTATAGGTCTTAATGAGTCTTTATAAATCAGTCTAAATGGAGCTATAAGTCATTATAAGTATCTGTAGGATCTGTCTCCTTTGTAATATGTGTGCACAAACATAAATATAAAGGTATTTTTTGGGGGAAGAGATGAGAGTAGACGGAGAGACGCCAAAGAATGAGATACAATTTAGCAGCAGATATCTTCCAAAACCAGCCACCATAAATTTTACATATTATTTGCAATTTTCCAATTTCCCAGTTTCCCTATCACAGGAGCACACACACCGGCAGCCTGACACACACACACACACACTCTCGGCTAAAACTTTTAAACTCAAGCGGAGGAATAAAACGCTCGTCTATATTTAAGACTCTCCAGACGTGCATACTCCATATCAAAAAAATAACCAAAGCTTCTATAAATCCTTTGCCTGGCAGAATAATGGAAACATTATAAGAAAAAGCAATTTAACCCAATAAGATTCAAAGGTGAATTCTATTAGATAAGCAGAAATGTCAGCATTAAAGACAACAAGCACTTCCATTCCCGTTTCCTCTGTTTCCAATGACAATGATTGTGAGACAAACAAACGTCGCGAATGTTTGTCTACAATAACATATTGTAACATCCAAATCATTTATGTAATGATAAGAAAATTACATTTATAACAAATACTATTTTTTTAACAAAGAATACAAAATTTAATTTAAATTTACATCCTTACTTGTCTGCTTTATGCTACTCTGAGCAATGTTTGAACTTTATATTTTGAGCACTTCTTGTGTTGTTATTGCCTCTTCACAATGACTTGTTTGATTTAGTCCTCAGATGTAAGTCACTTTGGATAAAAGCGTCTGCTAAAGAAAAAAATAATTATTTTTTGTGTGATATGGTGTGTTTGTCAATTGTGTGTTGCATAAAGCGGTCTGCTTTTTTCTGAATCGAGTCTATGGGAAATATCATCCACACCCCTGGAAACTAACGCCAGAGGTTCCTTGCTTCGAAACCTGGAGTGAGTCCCGGTGGAAATTGGTGGCTCAGATTGGGAATTGGCTTAATGTCAGCAGAAAAGAAAACTGCAGGTGCATTGGTTACAAAAAGATACGCATTTAACAGGTCATGACATTAATGCTAGATGTGTCGAACTGAGGTTAAAGTTCACCGGACTCTAAAGAGACGGACTCTTACCAGAGATCTGCTAAACATTAACCCTCTGGGGACCAAGGGCTATTTGGGGTCCTTGGGATGTTCTGATATGCACTGACATCTGTGTTTTTTTTCAGCTGCTTATAAACATATTTATGGCACAGGTGAAATTACACTATATTTAGGAGAAACAGGGCAACCATGATATATGGGCAACATGTTTGTACAAGTTTGTATTTTTGAGAGAATAATGTTTATGCGTGGTTATTGTAAAAACTAAAAATGAAAGTTTCTGAAATAAGGCCACAAAACACATACTAAATATGCGTCCACAAGACTTTTGACTAATTGATGTTGTTGCCTGGGGTTTTTTCTTCACAATGATCTGAAAATAATCCTCCTATGAACACACACACACATATACATATACATATATACAGTATATATATATATATATATATTAGGGGTGCAACGGTACAGATAGCCCACGGTACGGTCCGTACCTCGGTTTTTGGGCCACGGTCTCGGTTCGGTTTCGGTACATGTTTTGTGCAGAAAGAGACTGCTATTTCATCCCAAAAATATGTTTTATTTTTCTTATGCATTAACATAATGTCACAGTAGGAAGAACATCAATGTGTATGAAATAAATTAACACTCTAGTCTGTACTGAACAGCACTAAGTAATACAACCTCTTCAACTACCACTTATAAAATACAAAATGTAAACAAACACACTTTAGAATTCTATTCAAGTGGATCCCAATTCCAAACCTTGATAACTGGTATATAAAGTGATCAATGTAAAAGAAAAAGTGCACTTTTACCTTTAACAAACATAAATTAGCTTGTGGTTTGAATAAAAAGAGCCGAGCAAAATAATATAATAAAAAAAAACTTCATTCAGGATACAAAGTGCAAAGTTATTTACTTATCCATTATTGAGAGATTCTTGTGCAAAAAGATACTGCAGTCAAACGTTTGACTGGGTTTGCGTTGTGCATCCACTAGATGTGCTGGGAATGTAGCGAGTGCGCGGAGCCGGAGGTGAGGCGTTTATTTAGTAAGCGTGAGCGCGCTGGGGCGGGCACAACGTACATTCGCAGCCTGACTGGCGGCGGCTCGCTGCAGCAACGGCTCGCTGTTTTGAATGAGACCACCCGGTACTGTGAACGGGGAGCGTTTTTTTGAACATCTGTGACGCGCGAGCAGCGCCGTGTGACAAAGCGGGCATTTGCTGGACACGAGCGCGAGTTCGCGGGCGAATTTAATAACGCGGAGCGTTGTTAACTAATTCCATATATAAGGTGATCCGGATTATAAGGCACACTGTCGTTTTTTGAGAAGATTAAAGGCTTTTAAGTGCACCTTATAGTGCGGAAAATACGGGAAAAGGATCAGCACGAACTCTATGGCAAAACCGAAGTCCCGCAGGACACGAGGGTAGATTGTCCCGTGCAGGGCTGACCGAACGGTCCGGGATTTTACCGTGTACCGTTGCATCCCTAATATATATATACTGTATATATACTGTATATATATATATATATATATATATATATATTGTATATATATATATATATATATATATATATATAAATGAGAAGTTCAGATGCAATTAAATTACTGAACTTAAATATACAATCTTGATTAAATGATCATTCTAAAAATGATCATTCCAGAAGAATTTCAAATGGCACTTAGAGGTTTTCATTTCTGGAAACAAATCCTGGTCAAATAGGTTATTTGGGCCATGTAGAATTGGTTCAAAGTTAGAGTTTAAAACATCTTGAAGAGAAAATAATATGAGCAGAAACTCTAACTCTAACAGTCTAACTAAATGAACATTCGTTTGTACGTCCGTTCACACACCCGAATTATATTTAAAAACTCTTTTTGGTTATACAGATAACTAATGTTATCTTACTAATGTAAGCATGTCGGAGCAAAAGTGAATTAACGCACGGCGTGCACATCTGTGAATTCGTCTATTCCTTCCTATCAGATGCGCATTTGATATTTAAACAGTCTTTGTGCAGTTTACAGACACTATTCAATAACTCGATTAGAACAAAGCACTTAAGAATAATGACTTACTGCATCAGCTGAATCCGTGATCCTCAAAATGAAACACTGCGCAGCAAGACGAAACGTTAGGACGAGGTTAGATCCGTAATAAACTGTATGTTTTTATCGATGTGGGCGTTTTCGTGGCTTGCCTCAACATTAGCGTTTGAATAGCACGCGCTCTCAGTGGGCGGGGTCACATTAGTACGTCATTCGCTATAATGAGGTGAAAGGGAAAATACTGGCATCTCTCTCTTTTCATACAGATTACATCAACTGAGAATAGTTGCTTTTTTATATAAATGACTTCATTTAAAAGAAGAGAATTTCAGCTTCATAAAGAGAAATCTTTCGTGTCTCCGTGACAAGTATTTAATGAGTTACAGTTCAATTTCAGACGCGTTTCAGAGAGATTTTTGCAGAGACAGAGTGAGCTAAAAGCGCACCCTGTTTAATTTATTTATTTTACAATATCACAAGGTTTTGATATTAATAAGAGTGTACACAAAAAAAGAAGACCCTCTATAGTTTATAATCATGTATTGATTTTATTTATATGACCATTAATGACGGAGTATTTTAAGTCTATGTTGCAGCTATGTGAAAAATACGATCAAAACGCAGGGAAGCGTTATTGGTCCACAGTGGGTTAAAGTAAGGCCTGCTTAAGTCTCGCAACATCTCCGTGTACCGTGACTCTTACCCCTTTTCCACCAAAAAAGAACTGGTTCGGAACTGGTGCTGGTTCAAAGTTGGTTTGGAGTTGGTTCAACTTGCGAACCCTTTCAGAACCTGTTTGTTTTTCCACTGACTAGAGCGCCCAGGGAACGATGTCGTTACGTCACTGTGTACGTCGCCGTATATCTTAGCTAGAAACGCTTCTAAGTGCAACATTACTTTTATAAATAACACCAGAAACATGGTAAATCATAGTAAAAAAGGTAAATCATGCTAGAATTCTGGTAAATCATTCTAGAATGTGCTAATTAATGGTAAATCATCCTATAACATGGTATATCATGGTAAACTATTGAAAATCATCTTAGATTCATGTAAATCATACTCGAACATGGTAAATCATGAAAAATCACACTGAAATGTGGTAATAATAATAATCCATACATTTATATAGCGCCTTTCTGGACAAAGCGCTTCACATAGAGTGGGGAATCTCCTCAACCGCCACCAGTGTGCAGCATCCACCTGGATGATGCGACGGCAGCCATATTGCACCAGAAGGCCCACCACACACCAGCTTACTGGTGGAGAGGAGACAGTGATGAAGCCAATCAGTATATGGGGATGATTAGGAGGCCATGATGGACAGAGGCCACTTGGCAAATTTGGCCAGGATGCCGGGGTTACACCCCTACTCTTTCGAAAGACATCCTGGGATTTTTAATGACCACAGAGAGTCAGGACCTCGGTTTAATGTTTCATTCGAAGGATGGTGCTCTTTTTTGACAGTATAGTGTCCCCATCACTATACTGATGGCCTCACTGTTGGCATCACTAACACCTCTTCCAGCAGCAACCTGGTTTTCAGGTACTAACCAGGCTCAGCCCTGCTTAGCCTCACTGGGCAACCAGTCTTGGGTACAGGGTGATTATTTTTATCACTTGTTTATCATGGTAAATCATACTTGCTACATAAAACTTAATGTCTTTTGATGCTTTTATGCTTAAAGGCCTTAACTGCTTGAACCCCAGTAAATGTTGCTTGCAGCTTTAATCTGTATTGTTATTACAAGATATGCTGAGGTTCAGCGTGCTAACTGTGTTTTTGAGCACATATTGAAAGGAGGTGTGACTGGAATGGATCTGGCAGGTTTGAGAGAGTGGCCGAGGCTCTGATTCGCGTGTTTGGTCTGTTGGGCGTCTGGCCAGAGCTCTGAAGTGCCATATTGAGCATTTGGTTAAATCCAACCATGACACACACACAACTGACAAGAGAGAACAATTTATTTCCCAAACAAGGAGAATTTACTGTAGATGTTAACTTAAACTCCCCCTGTGCTGAAAATCCAGTTTTTAATGTTGTTTATGTGGTGTTTTTTATGTGCTTTAAGACAAACCATGTGTAAATTCATGAGTGGACAGCATTGCTGAGCGTTTTCTACTTAACACTGCAGTAAACCAAAGACAGTCTCAAAAACACGATTTAAACCGCTGATGTTTCTGACGTCTCAAACGACCTTGTAACCAATCAGGTGAACGAGTGGATCTCTGAGCTGGAGAGAGTGAGTGGAATGGAATTCATAGAACAGCGTATGCTAAATAAGGCAAGGGTGTCAAGTTACATTCAATCTGAATTTTTTTTTTCTCTGAAAAAACATTGAAATATGTCATTTTGATGATCAAAATTTTTAAATGATTGAGCACAGGGGGACTGGTGCTTTTTAATGACACGCACGACTGGGGCATTTTTGTGTGGTTGCTGAGGTGTTGTTGGAGATCTTTATGATGTTCTGCTTTCTGGGTACGGCTCAAGCTCGTCCATCAGTGTCTGAAGTCTAGCTTTGTATTCCACCCATGTTACAATCTGGCGGGAGAAAAATAAGTCTAATCACTTGGAACAGTTACAGCACAAAACTCTCAGCAGACGCGCAACTGAATGTGAGATTCACGTCCGCAGACCCAGTACTACAGGCGTGCTCGAGGCGATAAATGAAGCAGTGTGTAAAAAGGCACTTACAAGCTATGGCAAAGCCGTTTCTGAAAAATATACATCATCTTTAAATGGCATACACTACTGTTCCAAAGTTTGGGGTCTTTATGATTTTTTTTAATGGTTTTGAAAATAGTCTCTTCCAAGGTTTCATTTATTTGAAAAAAAAAATTACAAATAAAGTTGTAATAGATTTTTGAATGCAATTTATTCCTGTGATTTCAGCATTTTACTCCAGTCTTCAGTGTCACATGATCCTTCAGAAATCACTCTAATATGAGGATTTGAAACCTCAAGAAACATTTCTGATTATTATCAATGTTAAGAACAGTTGTGCTGCTCCATATTTTTATTGAAACCATTATTCTTTGATGTAATATTGAATTCTTTGATAATATTGAAAAGAACAACAGATTTTTTTTTACATTTTAAAAGTATTTATGGTAACTTTTGATCAAAATGATGTCCTTCCTGATGTCTTTTTTTCATAAAAAACAAAAAATACGGACCCCAAACCTTGAATAGAAGTGTATATATCCACTTTTTTTGTTATAGTAGTTTAATATTTTTTTGACTAAAACATTACTTTCTTAAAAATTTGCCAGAATTGAGTAAAATTGTCTAAAATGATTATGAATTGACAAAATGCTGACAAGAAAATGTGAACCTTTCTTTCTTTAAACATGACTAGAAAAACAAACCTGTGAACCTGTTAACACCGGTCCTGCACCAGAATTAAAGTATTTGCATTTGTCGTTACACCCATCCCCATTTAATCAACAATGTGTTTTTTACCATATGTCTTGGAGTATCGAGATAATACCGTATCGTGATTTGTATCGAATCGTGACATGAGGGAATCGTTATATTCCAGTCGTACTGTATACACACATATTGTGATTTGGACTGACAGAGTGAACATGGCGCTTGTATGTCTCCCTCATCTAACACCTGAATCAGATCATCAGCTCTTTGGGAAATAGCTCCGTGAACTGATTGTGTCGGATAAAAAGAGACAAAATGATTGAAATGGTTTCCTTTGATTAGTTGTAAACAGCAGTCGGCAGCAGTAAAAGTAGCAGAGCCAAGCAAACAACCACAGTTCTGACACAGCGAAGACCATCTGGCATTTTGCTAAAAACCATATACGGGGATCATCCACACATGATCTCACTGACCTTTTTGAGGCACAGAAGACTTAAAAGCCTCTCAGAAACATCAGTGTCTGCTACGTTAGTCTGCGAAGAGGAATTATGTTTAAAGGAATTTACATTCGCCACTAATTTCATGGGCGTGTTTGCACTGTTACTTCATTTGCATATTTCCTTTAGTGAACCAGGGGATAAAACAACTCCAACAGTGCGTGAAAATAACACTAACAGCAGGCGCACTCCATCCAGGAGTGTAATACGGAAAATAAAAGACAGGACTATTAGCTTTCATTTCCTCTACATCCCAGAGGCCACAAATCATCACTACAGGAATAGAGTGTAACAACCGGTAGGAAACTGTAAGCCTAAATACTCAAGAAAACAGGTATTTTAAAAGAAGTGCTGTTCATTCAGCATTGCTGGGCCAGAGACCGTCAAATGAAGCAGAACACCAGGGCCCCTGGGAGCCGCATTCACCACTCGAGACCCCACTACTCTTTACAGGAATCCAACATTTGCCTCCCAAATCAGCTCTTTCCTCGGTCTCTTCTTCTAAAGCCCGTCACTTATCGTACAGTAGGGTGAGGGGTGTTCAGTGCCATGTGGTGTGTTGGAAAGGCAAAGACGCTGTGTTTGAACACCAGAAACGAAAGTATCTCTGGGCTTTACGAGACTAGATGCCAGATGGCCAAACACGGCCGGAGCTGATGCTGTGCGTCTGTCTAATTAGATGCATCTCAATCTAAGATGGTGGAAGTGTTGAGAGATTCAAGTCCAGTCAAGACGCAAATCTGACGGCAAATAATAATCAGTTCATGTGCAACTGTTTTCTTACAATGAGGGCTAAACTAATCACTGGATTTGACATGTTAGCTTTATTCATGACACTGAATCTTGTAATGTTTTTTTTTTTTTCATGTGGTTGACGTGTTCAATAATAGGGTGGGAATCACAGTGAACCTCACGATAAGATACACGGCTCACGATACCGATAATACCACGATACAGCAGATTAGAGGTCTTCACGGGTCCAAAAAATCATGCCCGACCCGAAAGAGACCCGTAATGTGCTACACCGAACCGACCCGGACCCGTCGTTCATTTCAAAAGTTGGACCCGGACCCGTGCAGACCCGAGAAATGACATAAATGTACTGCCCGGATCCGACCTGGACCCGTCTATTATTTGAAAACTGGACCCGAACCCGGCAGGATGACACAAACCCAACTGGACCCGATTGTCACATATTATTTCAAACGAGTTGCGAAAAATAAAACTTTTTGTCTTACCTAATTTTAGTAGCCGTCGTCTCACTTCCTTGTAACGTTACCTGACTAACTGATGCATTACAATCCACCGACAAGAAAGTTCTATCCATGTTATTTCTCTCGTTTTTCCAAGCTTAATCCACTCATTATTTTAGCTTTAAAAGTCCACTTGATGTCACGGTGATGGATGACAAATGCAGCCTTGCACATGCACATTCTGACTCGAATTAACTCGCATAATAACTTTAACTGTTTGCCCTTTTGAACTATAATAACGATTGCTTGTTCAGCTTGATCATATCTGTGCTCTCTGCTCTTCATTGAGTCTGAATCTGACCACCAAAACTTTAAGATTAAACAATATTATTTGCATTTATATTATTGTAAACATTGGAGAAAATGTAAAGCGCGGTTTGGCGGAAACTCTGCTCTGGTTGCCATAGAAACATGACACGCGCTTGAGATTGCACTCCGATTGCACGTGTATTACCAGCCCGTTCTCAGCGCGTGTTATATTAATGATAACGGGTGCCATGTGAGTAGTATTTCGCCGTTTTGTCATATAGCGCCGTATATGACGCTAAAGAATGAGAATGCGTTGGTATTACACACAATTATAAACAGACCCGGGACCCGAAGTAATAGATTCGGACCCGACCCGGACCCGGCTGATCATTTAAAATATAGACCCGAACCCGTACGGGTCCCGGGTCGGGTCCCGGGCCGACGGGTATCGGGTGCACTGTGAAGACCTCTACAGCAGATATTGCTAGACAATCCTATAATCAAGGGTGCACACAATGTTTTTGGTCTGGTGTTCAAGGGAGATACTGATGATGTTGTTTGGTACCCACACTTTACACAGCACACTTATTCTAGAAGTGTTCATAATGACACAAACAACAGTATAGACCCCTATTGCACCGACGTCACAGTTACGTCATGGCACTAGCTAGAGGCAAAACAAAGTGAAAACTGGAGGCAGCCAATACAAACCTGCACAGATTCGGCTACATGATAAAGCCTGGTTCACACAACAGGATTATTAGGCCAATTTTAGCCCCGATTCACTCCTTCCGACAATCTTAAGGATGCTTGGATTATCGTAAAATAATTTGATCAGATATTCCTGCCGTGTGTGGTGTGTTAAGACTGCGCTCGTCTGCTCGGAATCATCAAATCTCCAATCGGGGATAACCAACATGTTGGATTTTTTTGGCCCGATTTCTCCTCGTGTGTGGTGTCCCACTGTGAGTAACGAGCAGAAAGCGAGGTGACGAGGCGCAGAGGAAGAACCGGCGGGAAACAAAATCAAAACAGCCGGCTACCGGAGGTATGGCGCACCAGGTGGAAGTCGGAAATGGAGTCCATGCTCGCATTGTCTTCACTTCTTTGCCCGTCGTCTTTTCTTTTGAGAACGTTTTGTTACCGTTAAAAACAAATTACACACTATCGCCACTGCATCTTCTTCGTCCACCATGATTGTTTACTCTGAAGTCACGTTTGATCTCGAGGGAATTTGCGAGGTTTTCCGTCTGACCTGGGAATGCTCGGGAGTCAAATCGGTTTGTGTGTGATGTGTTGATTTTGCCATGTGGCTGTGCACCACACACTGCACGACTAAAACTGTTAGACCCGTGATTTTTTTAATCGCCGTGTGTGCGGTCTCTTAGGTTTGGAAAATCGGCCGACAATTTTAAAACCGTCCCGTGTGAACCAGCCTCAAGGAGCTTGAATTATTATTATTATTATTAATTGTCATCTTGTTGTGTTGTTTGGTGCAAGAATCGCCTACAGGCTACGATTTGAAAGTTTAGTGCATAATACTTTCTAAATTGTTGTGATTATTTGTGAATCATCTATGATTGTATACATTGTTGTGATATATTTGGATAGACCTTTTAGACACTAAATTAACATAAATTAATATTAATGACACAGACAACAGTATATTACTCTGCTGTCACTTTAAGACCAAATGCATAGCCCAAATATACTGACACACATCCGGTTTCTTTCTCAACTGTTCACTCATGACATGACCAGGGCTCCAGACTGCGACTAACATGGGCGAACCAAAAATATTCATTTGCGACTGATATCATTTATCAGCAAGATTGGGCTGGCAATAATATACATTTACATGCTATGATTAAAAACTGTGTGCGTTTATACCTGCATGTTCTGTAATGCGTAGCCCATCACATCTTTTGTTTTGTTGAGACAACACAGTGGTGGGGGTGGGATAGGGCAAAAATTCGTACGGGGACAGCTAAGATTAGCTTTCCGCATCAGAAACAGGTGTCAAAATGAAAAATATCAGGCTTTTTCAAAGAACTTATCCCTATCGAGGAACAACGCTGGCGACTGTGCCAGCATAAGAGAGATAAAGAATGACAAACACGTCAGGTGTGTGGACCCAAATTAACTCTAGTGTTTAATTGATACTAATATGGATTCTTATTCTCAAATTTGTTTCATCTTTGCTGTTTTCTGATACTGCCTGAACTTATATGTTGTGCAGCAATCCATAACCACGGTAAGATCTGTACTTTCGACTCAACATGGGTACACCATTGGACTCAGCATGGGAACACCATTGGACTCAGCATGGGTACACCATTGGACTCAGCATGGGTACACCATTGGACTCAACATGGGTACACCATTGGACTAACCATGGGTACACCATTGGACTCAGCATGGGTACACCATTGGACTCAGCATGGGAACACCATTGGACTCAGCATGGGTACACCATTGGACTCAGCATGGGTACACCACTGGACTCAGCATGGGTACACCATTGGTCTCAACATGGGTACACCATTGGACTCAGCATGGGAACACCATTGGACTCAGCATGGGTACACCATTGGACTCAGCATGGGTACACCATTGGACTCAACATGGGTACACCATTGGACTAACCATGGGTACACCATTCGACTCAGCATGGGTACACCATTGGACTCAGCATGGGAACACCATTGGACTCAGCATGGGTACACCATTGGACTCAGCATGGGTACACCACTGGACTCAGCATGGGTACACCACTGGTGTCAACATGGGTACACCATTGGACTCAGCATGGGAACACCTTTGGATTCAGCATGGGAACACCATTGGACTCAGCATGGGTACACCATTGGACTCAGCATGGGTACACCACTGGACTCAGCATGGGAACACCATTGGACTCAGCATGGGAACACTATTGGACTCAGCATGGGAACACCATTGGACTCAGCATGGGTACACCATTGGACTCAACATGGGTACACCATTGGACTAACCATGGGTACACCATTGGACTCAGCATGGGGACACCATTGGACTCAGCATGGGAACACCATTGGACTCAGCATGGGTACACCATTGGACTCAGCATGGGTACACCACTGGACTCAGCATGGGTACACCATTGGTCTCAACATGGGTACACCATTGGACTCAGCATGGGTACACCATTGGTCTCAACATGGGAACACCATTGGACTCAGCATGGGTACACCATTGGACTCAGCATAGGTACACCACTGGACTCAGCATGGGAACACCATTGGACTCAGCATAGGAACACCATTGGACTCAGCATGGGAACACTATTGGACTCAGCATGGGAACACCATTGGACTCAACATGGGTACACCATTGGACTCAGCATGGGAACACTATTGGACTCAGCATGGGAACACTATTGGACTCAGCATAGGTACACCATTGGACTCAGCATGGGAACACCATTGGACTCAGCATGGGTACACCACTGGACTCAGCATGGGTACACCATTGGTCTCAACATGGGTACACCATTGGACTCAGCATGGGAACACCATTGGACTTAGCATGGGAACACCATTGGACTCAGCATTGGAACACCATTGGACTCAGCATGGGTACACCACTGGACTTAGCATGGGAACACCATTGGACTCAGCATTGGAACACCATTGGACTCAGCATGGGTACACCACTGGACTTAGCATGGGTACACCATTGGTCTCAACATGGGTACACCACTGGACTTAGCATGGGTACACCATTGGTCTCAGCATGGGTACACCATTGGACTCAGCATGGGTACACCACTGGACTCAGCATGGGTACACCATTGGACTCAACATGGGTACACCATTGGACTCAACATGGGTACACCATTGGACTCAGCATGGGAACACCATTGGACTCAGCATGGGTACACCACTGGACTCAGCATGGGAACACCATTGGACTCAGCATGGGTACACCACTGGACTCAGCATGGGTACACCACTGGACTCAACATGGGTACACCATTGGACTCAGCATGGGAACACCATTGGACTCAGCATGGGTACACCATTGGACTCAGCATGGGTACACCACTGGACTCAGCATGGGTACACCATTGGACTCAGCATGGGAACACCATTGGACTCAGCATGGGAACACCATTGGACTCAGCATGGGTACACCATTGGACTCAGCATGGGTACACCATTGGACTCAGCATGGGTACACCATTGGACTCAGCATGGGTACACCATTGGACTCAGCATGGGTACACCATTGGAAATTTATGATTATGATGGAGGAAAAAAAGAGCCAAAGTTTCTTCCACGATTGCAGCAACTTCGGTTAATATTACAGATAACTTGTGCCAATTTCTCAGGAAGTGACGATTTTGCACATAAGTTAAATTCGCAATTCTGGCAGGAAACATAGCTAATATTGGAAAGGGTTGAAATATGCAGAACATGCTATAAAACCAATGAATGTGAAGAACAGTGAGCCATTTAACTGCTCAGGACAAACAAAGGGACTCATGAACAATCTATCAAAAAATGTTGTGTACTGTATTAAGAATCTAGCATGTGTATTCTTTTCAATTCATCTATACATGCCACACCAACAACAGAAATCAGGGCTAGTTCAGTAGCTTAATTCATCTGATATTTGACCCAGTGCAACAGTAGTTGTTTGTGCCCGACCAGAAAATCCATCAAATTCATTAGCAAGTGAACAAATTGTTACTTGTACTAAAACCTGTAAATCCTTTTAGCATTTTTTTTGTACTGTGATTGTACTGCCAACTTTCTCAATTTCAATATTTTCCATCTATTCTACTGTTGAAGTTTAGAATAACTGAAATAGTTTTTAAAGAAACCAATTCTTCAGGGTTGCATTAAACAGATTAAACTCTTAGACTGATTACAAATGACTATCAAATAAATTCTGTTCTCTTCCTCCTCTTGTGCTGCACAAGTATGATTAGAGCACAGCTCCAAATTAGCATATTTTAAGGGTGACATGATACAATGTTTTCTCAAGAGAATGGAGTAATGGGTGCTTTTTGCCATAAATATTGGATTAAAATGTATTTTAAACATCAATAGTCATTTTAATCATTACAAATGTCTTTGGCTGTTTTGTTAAACCATTGAATGCTGCTACAGAAAACAGAAGCATCATCTTCCTTGATCCAGAGACTCTCAAGCCACAATTTCCTCCCGTTTCCCCACCGTTTCTTGGCATCTTTCACAGCATCTTGGCATTTCTAGTGTCCAGTTAAAAGAAGTTGAACTTTTCAAAAAGCTCATCAGACCATTCAACTTCCCAGCGTTTCATGTTTTTAAATGCAACGCCATTCATAGGCTAATATGCTATATAAGTTTAAACCTGTGTGAATTTGAAAGCTATCGTTATTGTTGTGGTAATTCACATAATCTTCTGCCCTGTATGATATTGTTTATGTGCAGATAACTCGACTTTGATTCGGACCCATGTCATTTCTCACCACACTTCATTATTGTCCTATCATCCTATATTTAAGTACAACATATAATTAAAATGTTCTCTTCTAACCATCAAGGCTGCATTTATTTGATCAAGTAATTATTGTGAAATATTGATTCCTGTGATCAAAGCTGAATTACTCCAGTCTTCAGTGTCACATGATCCTTTTGACATCACTGTGATATGCTGATTTGATGCTCAAGAAACATTTCTGATTATTATCAGTGTTGAAAACAGTCGTGCTTCATATTTTTAGGATTTCTTTGAAGGCTGTTTAGCACACGATCACGGCAGCCGCATACATGATCACTGACACACTGACAGTGCCAATCATCGGCAGAATCCAGGCATCGCTTCCTCTCAAGTAACTTCTCTACTGGATTTTGCCGCTCCACCCTCACATCCATGTCAGTTACACGACCTCAAAGAGAACGCAATGAGCTCGAGAGAGGAAAACGAGACGCTGTTGAAAAATAACTGTGTTGCACACCATTTGATGTCTTATTTTTTTAAATGTGTTTTTTTGCAGTGCCAATTATGAATTTTCCTGAGATGCCACTGCCTCCTCTCCTTCCTCAGAGAAAACAGCCCTGCTCAGAAAACGGAATAATTACGTTGTTTAACTTTAGGAACCGGCTTTGTGTCGCATGATCGTGATTTCCTAAAACGCTGTCTGGGGAGGCGGAGAGTCACAGAGACATTTAACCCTCGGGTGCTCTTCGTTTCGGAGTCACGATTGTTATCTTCTCGGTCAAAAGTGACCGGACACCTAAAAATGAAACTTTCTCCATCCCAGTAAAACCAATGCAATTTATTTTTGTTCTATAATATTTATTCTTTCTAATTTAGTATTTTGAGACAATTTAATTGAATTTATTAATATTTATGCAATATTTATATTTTATTTTTGCCATGGAAAAATATATATATTTTTCTATATATATATATTATTTTTTTTCAAAAAAAATTAATGCAGTATTTTAGTTTAATATAGAGTCTAGGCCTTTAGAAAAAAAATTTTTTGAAGAAAATTAGCACCATCTGGTTACAGTATAGAGAAAAAGCGTAGAATCATGGTGTAACCACTAAATGGCATGTACAGCTCGCATGTGAATTCCCTAGATGATTATGAACACATTTTTTGTTGTTGTTGTTGGTGGATTTGAATATATAGTTGAAACAATCTCAAAAACTATTTCTTATAAAAAAAAAAAATCCTTTTTTTTTTTACAATTTCCCATTCATTTCTTATGGGGGTCATTTTTGACCAAAGACCACAAGTGTGACTATTATTTTTAAGACCACTTAGCATGCTCAGATCATGACCTCATTTTTTTTTGTGTGTTCACATACATAATGCCATAAAAGTCACCAAGTTTCGTAACATTGCGATGAAGCTGTGATTTTTAAAAATTCAAAACATACTTTTTGTAATCAAAATTTATTGGTGTTTTTGTGTATAAAAGTGTGTTTGTATGTGTGTGTGTGTTGGTGGGTGTGTCTGTTTTGCACTCTAGATGTTGTAGAGTGTCACCAATTTCCTGTGGTGTACTTTTTTTAAGAATTGTGGCCGATTTATAGATTGTACATTCAAAAATTCAGAGATTTTTTTTGTTGTTGTCAATTTCCCATTCATTTCCTTATGGGTCGGTCATTTTTGACAGAAGAGCAAAAGTGTGACTGATTTTTTACGACCACTTAAATTGCTCGAATCATGACCTCAATTTTTTTGTGTGTTCACATACCCAATGCCATAAAAGTCACCAGGTTTCGTAATTTTCCGAAGAGGCTGTGATTTTTAAATATTCAAAACAGATTTCTTTAATCACAATTTATTGGTGTTTTTGTGTATAAAAGTGTGTGTGTATGTATGTGTGTAGGGGTGGGTGTGTCTGTTTTGCACTCTTGATATTTTAGAGTGTCACCCCTTCAATGCTGAGCACTTTTTTTTCTGCATCGTGGCCAATTTGTAGATTGTACACACAAAAATTCTCCAAGTTTTTGTGTTTTTGTCAATTTCCCATTCATTTCCTATGGGTCGGCCATTTCTGACCGAAGACCACAAGTGTGACTATTTTTTTTACGACCGCTTAGCATGCTCGGATCATGACCTCAATTTTTGTTTGTGTTCACATACCCAATGCCATAAAAGTCACCAAGTTTCGTAACACTCCGATGAAGCCGTGATTTTTAAAATTTCAAAACAGAAAATTTTTCGGTCAGAAATGACCGAAGAGCATCTGAGGGATAACAGGAGTCGAACCTGCACATAGAAATGCCAGTTCTCTCAATGCAACCCGCTATATTAGATGATGTGTGAGAACTATCCACTATCCCTCAAGAAAATACTATCCCTGTATTTTAGGAAACACTGATTCATGAGGAGGCAGGGGTAAGGCATCGCCTGCGAGACACAAGAGAAGCAGACCTGCAACAGGCCCGAACACAGCGGGACGATTCATACGAACGACAGGAAGTCTTGGCCAAGGAACAAGTAACGCCACAATCCTTTGTTTTCATACCATATGCCACACATCCAAGAGGACAAGCTTAACTTCACACTCTTTAAAAGCTCCATTATGCAGTGATATGGTTATGTTTTACGAGTGAAATTCAGTGGAGCTTGACAATCACCACGTTGTCTAGTTCGCTTGCGGTTCAGTGTGGGGTTTGGACACTCATGCTCCATGTTTGTTGGGAGCGCACAGGTTGAGTGTTTTCTGTGTTCACTGTTCAGCTCGTATTTTTCAACATTGTCATGTTTTGTGTGGACACGGCCAAAGTAGGGATGCTACGATTACAGATTTTGTAAGTACGATTATTGTCTGAGAAATAATCACGATTATTATGCATCAATTAAATTTACAACACTACTAATGTCTAATATCACATGAACACTCAGCACTAGATTTGAATGTGTTATTTATTGCTGCTACAACATGGTACAAAATTATAAAATGACAAACAATAATCAATGTCTTTCTTTGGAATTTAAGAGAACTGCTTTGTAAACATTTTTCCTTTTAAGTCAAAGGGACTGAATCTTTGATTGAAATAGATCACAAGACGATTAAGCGTTTAGTTTGTTCTACATTTATTTCCAACCAGAGGTAGAAAACATGAAAAAACAATATCTTGTTGATATTTGACTTAAAAACATAAATAATATTGTAAAGGGATAATAAATCCCAGTGAAAATAAGAATAAAAGTCGTTGGATCTATTGAATTAATTGTAAGCTAAACATTAACCATGTATTTCTTAAAAAGAAATTAAAACCATTTTACCTAAAGTAAAACACAGCCTTATTTTCAGTGAATGATATATGCATTCTTTATAACTACTTGCATACATCATTCTTTATTCTTTCAAGCAGACATATTTATTTGTATGAATATAATTAATCCTTATTATGCCTTTCTCTTTTTCTTTTGTTGCTTGAATATTAGAACACAGACCGCATTAGGTTTATTATCCACTGTCTGTCACTTTAAGACGTCGGATGCACATCCGATACACTCACGACTGTTTAACACCATAGACATATACACTAGACCTCAACTGGGGGTTCTAAGCATGCGTCAAAACCGCCGCCATCTTGGAACAGGGGTCTTGTCATAAGTAGCTAGGTGACGCTGCTATCTCTGCCTTTACTTCGAATTCATTGATGGTGGCGGACTTTTGTGCAGCGTATGAAGTTTACGGATGAAATCTGAACTAGGAAGAATGTTTTAAAAAAAAAAAAAAAAAAAAAAGTAAAAAAAATTTTTCTGTCTGGAATCAATGATAAATACATGTCTGACCGTTGGAACAAACCCAAAAAAACAAGAAAAATCGCATTCATGATGATTTATGGTGATTTTATTTGCGTTAGACCTGTGTCTACTACATTGACGCTGATGCATTAAAGTGGAGGGGCTCCCCTGTTTCAAGATGGCGGCTCTATTGACGCATTCGTTCTAATGAACTGCCGTATCCAAGGTGAGGTCTAGTGTATATGTCTATGGTTTAACACAAAACGGACATAGTTTACATGAATACTGTTCAAAACGGACATTTCGACATAATGTTGTGTGTATTTGTCTATTCAGATACGAAAGAGAGCTCAGTTCATGTCAATCATGCATGGCTACACGGTCGGGTCAGGTGTGTGCGCACAAAAAAACCGTACCGAATACAGCTCTTTTTTGTATCATCACTCTTTTTCAGCTCTATAGCCTATGTCTGCTCTACTCATTCTGCCTGACGTTTACATTCTTATTTTAACGTTTTATGAGACCGCGGGGTAGATCAGTACGTTACAGTACAAATGTGCACATATACCACACACGCAGGTCATCAATCGCTTCCCAGATCGTCTCTATCTAACATTTGCGTATCTAACAAAATGCTCCCACACTGCTGACTTGAGGCGTTTTTTTCCGGTGGAAATCGATAGATAGACATTTACATTAATGCACATTAGCTTATCTTTTATTATTAAAACCCCTAAACCAACTTTTTTTTTAGTTGAGTATGAAAATTCTGTCTGTATTTCCAGTGGTGGAAGAAGTACTGAATCTCAGTACTTAAGTAAAAGTACAAATAACCAGATAAATATTTACTTAAGTAAAAGTAGAAGTAACACAATGACAACCATACTTAAGTAAAAAGTACCTGATTTTAAATGTATTTTAAGTATTAAAAGTAAAAGTACTTGCATAACAATTGATTCTCTTAATGACTATTTTCTAATGATTTATAAAACATTTAATTCTAACTCATTCAACCTAATACTCCTATAATGATGTTCAATAATGATGGGGAAAAAAATGTTGTCACCATTTCTGAAACAAGCTTGCAATTAGGCAATATAAACCATGCTTATCCTTACTATATGTTAATAACTATGTTTGACAGTAAACGCGATTCATTTATGGTGTAATTCTGAACCTCTTGGCTTGCCATAATCCTAACCAAACGTATATTACACACGGTGTGTTTCCTATGCACGTAAAAACTAATTTTCGCATATAAATTACACGATAAACACAGACGCATTTAGTTGATATATCTATGGCAACCAAACGTCACTGGTGAGACAAACGTGCAATGAACGGACGTTTTGGCAGGGGAAAAACTGATCAGAAAATGTAACGAAAATGTAACAGAAATTGTAGAAATGTAGTGGAGTAGAAAGTATAATAATTGCTGCAAAATGTAACGAAGTAAAAGTAAGAAGTATGCACTATTTATTCTACTTAAGTAAAGTAAAGATACGTGAAAAATGTACTTAAGTAAAGTAACGAAGTATTTGTACTTCGTTCGTTACATTCCACCACTGTGCATTTCCTCACCCTCATGTTGTTCCAAACCTCTATGTGTTTATTTGTTCTGCTGAACACAAAGGAAGATATTTGGAAGAATGTTTTAATCAAACAGATCTCAGTCCCCATTGACCACCATAGTATGGTATTCAGTATTCACGACATTCAGATTCACCAATGGGAATGAATTGAGTTAGATTGAAACAAAAGCTGTGCATGTAAACAATGAATGGCGACCGCAGAAAGCAAAAGCTGAATCCCATCGGACATCGACGGCCGGACGTGTCCGGGAAAAAGTGGATGGTAACCCCTACTACTCAGCTTTCTCCACAATACAAGAGCCTGCTAGATTAGCTTCCAAAAAAAGATGGCCGACACTATGTGTTCATTCTGTGAGTGAGATCGCCCTCTATGGGCGGGTCGAGAACATGCTACTACTGACTGTAGTCTTCAGCCTCTGGACAAAAAATACTCCAATGACGCAAAATGGCGATGTTTGTGTCATCGGACGATTTTTTCCAGCCAAAAATAACATAAATCTCTCGTCTCAGGGGGGTGTGAGTATGGAAAGCATGGTAATTCGAAAATACAACAGGTTTCCTACTAATACAAAGCTTAATGCTAAATCCTGAAGTATAACCCATCCACAACACACTCGACCAATGCAGAGAGCAGCTAACACACACGGATAATATAGATTTTAATAGACATATCAGCATTAGTCTTTAATGTACTCATATTTTAAATGAAAACCTAATAAATAAAGTTGATGACACGTGCTTAACGCATACTTGAGCACTATAACTGAATTGAATATTAGTCTTCCCAAGCATCACTGGACAGGCTCAATTAATGTGCCGTCTATATTTACCCACGGGTTGCCTGTGGCATCAATCTTAAAAATGAAGGATCAGCGTTGCGTTTTTGGAAAAATGTTCCTTTCGGCACGGTATCCAAGCGAGACGAATCCCAAACACGCACCGGGTTGCGGACGATTGCCTGGATTTACTGAATGCGTACTGCAGAAAATGATGCCAGAACATGCAAAGATTTACTCATTCCCTGCCCAAACAAAGAGGAATGTGAATTAGAACCTAAAATGAAGTGAACTACACAATTTATACAGGGTTTCTGCAGGTATCTTCAAATGAAATTTAATGCCTTTTTAATGCCTTTTTAATGCCATTTAAAAAAAAATAATGCCATACACGACCCATGACTAACCACGGATATTTATATTAATATATATATATATATATATATATATATATATACAGTATATATATATATTAGGCCTTAATATATATATATATATATATATACACACACAATTGTTTTTTTGTTTTTTTTAAATATTGCTCCACAAACGTTGCTGACTACAGCATCTGTTGTCGTCGTAACGTTACTTGTAGATTTGTCGGTCACACCAAAGTAATTAGGCATCGTTGATTGCTGTTTGACTCTTAGCGCCGATTTGTGGCCGTCACACTGCATGTGTGATTTTAAGGCGCCGACGCCCATTGTCCCCAACTTAAATCCATTTTTTTGCAAACGCGGCAAAATCCTTCATAATGTTTACCAGCAACGGGCTGCAACCATGTCTTGAAATCTTCATTTTCCAGCCACTTCTGCTGAAATTTGCACTTTCCCATTTTTCAGTAGTTTCAGACCTGTCCACTGCTGTGCAAAATGCCCGCGTCACCTCTGAATCACGGCAATTTTGCTCCGGCCGGAAGCAATTACAAAAATGGTTCCGCGTGTTTATCATACTAACCTATTTTTTACATTCGATACTAACGTACATATTTTGCGAGCGCAAATACAAATTATTAATTATGAAGGCTATATTCAAATAAATTTGTATAAAATTCTCTTCAAAACTATAAAAAAATGTAATGCCTGTAAGAATCAAATTTAATGCTTTTTAATGCCTTTTAGGGCCTTAATTTTCGCAAAATCCATTTAATGACTTTTTTAATGCCCCGCGGAAACCCTGTTTATAGACATCCAGTCAACATGAAATCAAAACGGACTCTATTTTCTGTCCTAATACACGTTCCTGGTCTTACTGTGAATGATTTAGCACTGCATGCTATTTCACAAAGGAAAAAAAATAGGACAAATCTCCCGGAATCTGCACAGCTTCGATTTACAGAGAAAAACCCACCTCAGAAACAATACATGTTGAGAAAAGTGCTCAACAAATCAAACTCACTTCAATTGATTTCCTTTGCGCTTGATGTCACCAAGCAGTTTTGTTGTATTAATACTCCACTTTATGAAGAAATGTCACATATGCTGTTTCATGACCTATATGACTTCCTTTCTTCAGAGCATAAACACAAATAGAAATTTAGAGGAATATTTATGCGGTCCACTTGATTTACGTGTATTTGGATGATAAAACCATCATTGATGATCATCAATGTTCAAGCTTGCTATTTTTGAATGTAATCTACTTCCTAATGAAATCTTAGCGATACTTTTTTGTCCTTTTTGGAGCTGTTAGTATCTTACAGGAAACCGTTTGGTCTGGAAAAGCATGATGGATGGTAAACAAGGCCATTTTAATTGCTGGCTGTTCTTGCTCATTGTCATTCTGCATTAGGTCTCTGCCAACAGTAATCCTGAACTGAATTAAGAGCAGACAGGACAGGGTTTGTGTTAGTGTTGTTGAAAGGCACTCACGGTAAATTTAATGATGTCGTAGATGAGATAGCGTGGGACGGGCTGGCCGTTCACTTTGTCGATTATCATCTCCTGCAAAAGACAGATGAAGACCATCAGAAACGCACATATACTCTCATAAGTCCAGCCAATAAATATCAACATGATGTAACAATGTGATTTTAAAGATATTTAGCTTGAAAGCTCAAAGTATTGGGGTCCAAATGTCTGAGATCAGTCGTGTTTATTTTATTTTTATTAAACCAAGCAAACAAATTTACGATTTTCAAAAATGTTAAAAGAGTAGATCACTTTTGCTGATAATTTTTACTCACCCCCATGTCATCCAAGATGTCCATGTCTTTCTTTCTTCAGTCGAAAAGAAATGAAGGTTTTTGATGAAAACATCCAGATTTTTCTCCATATAATGGACTTCAACCAAACGGTTCAAGGTCCAAAAGACAGTTTCAGTGCAAACTGTTCAAAGGGCTTTAAACGATTCCAGACGATGAATAAGGGTCTTATCAAGCGAAACGATCGAAAATAAATAACAAATTTTAAGTTTTATAAGCTCAAATGCTCGCCTTGCTCTGTTCTGTGTGACTCTCCTGTTCGAACTCGTTCATCAAAATGAACGAATCTTTTTCCAAATCAATTTGATCGTTTTCTTCGTTGAATGAACCAAATGACTTGAAAAAAGATTTGTTCATTTTGATGAACGAGTTCGAACAGGAGAGTCACGAACGCTCATCACAGAACAGAGCAAGGCGAGCTGTCATTTGGACCTTGAACCGTTTGGTTCCCATTGAAGTCCATTATATGGAGAAAAATCCTGGAATGTTTTCATCAAAAACCTTAATTTCTTTTCGACTGAAGAAAGAAAGACATGGACATCTTGGATGACATGGGGGTGAGTAAATTATAAACCTTTAAACAAAGCAAAGTTATGATTAGTGCTTCAGAGAGTGATCATGAATAAATAATGAACACAGTCAAAGTTGATCAGTGACCTTCACACTTTTATGAGAGATAAACAGTCTAGACTGCACTGGACACACATGGCATCTCTTCATGTAAGGGTGGGAGTACACACACACACACACACACACACACTGCAGATCCTCACAGCTGTAACGGTGAAACGAGAGTGAAGTTTGCTCTAGCGGACGATTCATCTGGGATTCATTAGAGGAATGCACTGTACCAGCATCGACTCCTTATTTATTCAGTCTATCAGATATTCCTGTCAGTCTTGGTGTAAGCGAACCATTCTTCGTTTCTTTGTTTTCCACGTCGCGTTTGTGAAATTATTTTCAAGAGTTATTTGAGCACAAGAGACATTCACAACGGTTTCACTCGTGTTCACAGACCTCTGGACCTTCAACATTTAAAGGCCTTTATTTTCTAAATGTGAAGTTATTTATGTTCATGTTTTGGCTGTAATAATCTTAGGGTGGGGTTGCTAATCTTAAACATAGATTAAATCGTGATTTATCTAATAATTAAAAGCAGTTTTACATGAAACCCTCATTGTTATCTTGTTTTTTTTACCGTAAACCTAATTAACTTAAAATTAATTAAACTTCAATTAACTAAATCCTGTTGTTCTATTACTTTAAACTTAGATTTAAATCACAGTTTTACAGGATTACCTTGAACTTCCTGCTGTTGAGGTTTTAATAAGAAAAAAAAAGGCATAATTGGAGACTAGAATGAACGGCGACAGACGGAGTAAAGCAGGCGTGGAGTCCGATGCGATATATTCACAATAAATAAAAAAGCACAAAGCATTAAAAAGCCGGATTATGGACTGATCTCTTGGAGACATGGATTGCGGGAACGAGACGAGATGAGCGGTACACTAGACGCAGGACGAGCTGAGCATGATCTCACCGAGGGATCCACATTCACAGCAACCAATCAGATTTGAGGAACATGTTTACAGTTTATGTCAAGTTCAGGTTATGTGCTTTTCCATTACAGATTTGCGCAAAACTTTTGCGATATTTTCCAAATGTCGATAAAAAACTATTGCGAAATGACGGTGTTTCCATTAACCGATGTTATGCGACTAAAACGTCTTTTTTTTCCTCGCGCGATAAGTCATTCCAAAAATCATGGCAACGGACTTTGGTAGGTTTAAAACCTATTTCACAGCCATGCACCGCACTAGACATTATTATTATTAATGGAAGGAGACGTGGTGTGTTATCCAAGCATTAATAGCAGGGAAAGACACAGAGTTCCTGGTGTTTCTCCCTTATTTCTGCTTCGATGTCTTGATGGCTTTTCTTTGAGGTTTAGAGAGGCTATCCCTGTAATTATTGTTTCTTTTTAAAAAAAATGAATTTAATAAAGAACTCTATCTCGTATTGTGTCCAAACGGTCGTTGCAAAACGAAAAATGAACGGTTGTTGTATTTTTAAAACGCAAAGTTGAACACCAACATTTTAGTTTGACCACACCAATGCTGCGCTATATAGCCTACATCTCAACGAAATTTCAGATATTTGTTTGACTTTTTGCCCCCTTTAAAACATTTAAAATATTCACAAATTAATATGGGAAAAAATGTAGATTTTACTGGTTTTCTAAGGCCAAATTAGAACATGGATATTTATGATATTTTTCCCGCAGTGCTGAAGGCTATAGGTGAGTTACTATAAATGCGTCTGAAAAAATAACGAGCTAAAAACATAATCTCCGGATGCACCTTTAGAGAGAACGGCACCTTTCATACGGATTACATAATCAGAAGGTATTAGTTAACGATTCCAATTTGTTCTTTTTAAAGTGGACATTTCAAGCTTTAGTCTATAAAGGATATTGGTTCAGTTCTCGCGCTCCAGTTCACGAAGATCATAAAGCGCGCCTGATTGTTTTATGTTATTTTACAAAAGCACAACATTTTCTTGTTATTGTGACATTACGCAAACAAAAGTAGTTGCGAATAATGTATTATTATTTTCTGTATAACCAGAAATTATAGAGTATTTTAAGTTGATTCCACTGTTGATGGGAAAGTGAAAGTGTTCACGGCGCGTGTGCGCGTCAAACTCCGCACACACTCTTGGATATTGGTCAAAATCGAGTGTTTATTTGTGATAATCTTAGCCCTATTATTATCATTGTCCAACCTGTACTATGAATGAGATGTGACGAATTGCTTTGTTCCTTTTTTGGATAAAAGCGTCTTCTACACATGTAGCCTAATAAATGTTATAATAGGCTAATGATGATAATTCTAAGTCAGGTGACCGTAAATGCGCAAAATCCGTTTCCATTGCAGTTTTGCGGAAAAATCCTTTTTGCCTGAAAATCCTCCTCATGCGAGCGTGAAAACTTTTTTGCGATAAACGGGAGTTTTTGCGAAATTGACGTGTTTCCATTGAGCGTATTTTCATTTCGCAATTTGTCAAGGGCAATGGAAACGCAGCTAGTGATATCACATCATTTCCCTCTGATTTCAAGGGTAACCTGGGTAGGATGGTTAGGGCCGGTTGCACAAGCTGTGTGTAAGTTGCAACTTAGCTTAGTTGCCATGTAAAGGGTTGTTGCTATGGTGTTGGTAGGCAGTAGCTAAGGTATTCTGGGTGGTTGCTAGCCAGATGCAAAAGTGTTTTTGGTGGTTGCTAGGGTATTTTGGGTGGTTTCTAGTGCGTTTCTAGGTGCTTGCTAGGGTGTTCAGGGCGGTTGCTATGTTATATTTGATGGTTGCTATGGTGTTACTAGGTGGTGAGTAGTTGTCACAGATAGATACTGATAAACTGATGCACTACTGAATGTTTTTGAGTTGCACCATTACACATTCAAGTAAGTTTAAAGTTAATATTCAGGAAAGCCTCCAATCAGGATTGACGGTTGGACAGACTGAACTGCATTGATACGCTCTTGGTTGACCTGACAGACTTCAATCCTTTGGACATATATGATAATGCTGACATTTACACTTGCTTTCCTTTTAAGAGAGAGAACATTGTGTTAATAAATGACTTGCGGCTCTTCAAGACGTAACCGATCTAAACAGCTTGCCATTGTTGTGTGTGTCAAATAATATTAGTCATAAATAAATAAATGTCATTTCTTATGCTTTTTTTTTTAAATCAGTATTTATTCATTGCTCCTTGTTCATTTCAAATAATGTTTCTGAGCATAATTGACATAAAAATACATTATGTTATTTCATGATTAAGTATCTTATTTTTACTGTTACTTACTTAAGGCAAGACTGATTTGATAAATGTAAGCACTGTAGCAGCAGTAATGAAATATTTAGAAAATGTACTTTTAAAAACAAGTACTTTTAACCAGTTAACTGTCACCGTCCCACGTACCATTATATTTTTAAAACAATAATATCTCAGAAAAGACCTTAAGTAATATTGACAAACTATGTATCATTTGAAAGCTTACAATCTCTAGTTTCCATATTTGGTGACTGATTTTCAAAATAATTTACACACGAGCCGTAATTTATCAATTTGCAACAAGAATATTTTCATACTCATAAAGCCTGTTTAGACCTTTATTTTGAAATAGCAATGAACATGAAAAATCATGAAAAAAAGTTAGAAACCTCAGTTTGATTTCATGCCAAGAGTTCAAAAGATAGCATCCATTCAATTATTTTAGAAAAAAAGGTCTGAAAATGTTTTAAATATTACGAAAAAAAAATACATTCACCATTTGTGTTATGGCAATAAGCTATAACGTGCATGCGTGTGCTTTGTATGTGATTCCTAGAGGTTGAATTCATATCAAAATCTGCCAAACTACCCATACTACTTCTGAATGGGATTTCTACTTCATAAATTGTGTGAAATTTGTGAAAATAATGGTTCAGATCACTCAAAACACATATGGAAATGCAGGCGCCCTTATATGGGCAGTAATGGAGTCTGATTGTGCCCTAGTGAAAAAGTTTGGTACTGCGCCCAAACAAAATCTCACTGAAAGCTCATTTTTTGAGATATCAACCTAAAATTTGAAACACAACTTGTTCAGATTTTTAGCTTTGATTTTTCTGCAGTTTTAGAGTAGCCCAGGTTTTGAAAATATGTATTTTATATAAAATATGAATAATTTTTTTTTTTTACATTGTACATTTCTATAAACTCAAACTTCTATAACCTTTTTCTGTTTCACTTTCCTAATTTATTTCACTTCGAGAAAAATCTGCCAAATGTCTTCTTTAAAACGAGACCAATCTTAAGTCTATATTCCAAAGCATTCTTGAATTACAACCATTTAAGATTGAAATGAGCATTTCCATGTCTATTCAAAAAAAGAAGGGGGGGGGGGTGACAGTTAAGAGGTTAAAAACAAGTACTTTAGTACTTTTACTTAAGGATATTTTTAAATATATCTCTGAAATAAGGAGGTCATATACACCTAGGAAGGCTTGAGGGTAATTTTTATTTTTGAGGGGAAATATCCCTTTAATTGCTGCAACACAACTTGCAACAAATTAAAAGTCAAACCTGGATTAAGTCTTGCTTGATTGAACCTTTAATATGTGAAACCCAGCCTTGCTATTTCTCCAGTGCTGTGCACGATGTTTTGAGTGAGCTAATAAATGCTTTGAGAGCAAAATCCCCTTTAACATTTAAAGAATTAACTCACAACACTGGCTTATTTTTGCCTCTCTCATGTAAGCCAAACCTGTAGACATCCATTAAGCACAGGAATAGAGTAGATCCTCTCTTCCTAACCCGATTATCAGGCTTTCAAACAATGCAATAACTCACCCCATCCAAAAGCGTGTTGGAAAGGTGGATGCGAAGATCCTTCCGGAAAGGAAACTCCAGGTTGGCTATGTGAAAGACTGAGTTGTCTCGGTCAATCATAAAGACTTCGTTTTTTCCGTCTATTAACATCATGTACCTGTAAAAGCACAAGAGACAGGGTGAGGATTTATGATCAAACCTTCAGTAACCATAACATTCGCCACATGTGCACACCGGTGCTACTTTAGCATGGTATTCATATTTTAAAAGTTCAAAGTGAATTGTGTTTTTCATTTTTCTTTACTTGCTATAGAATTTTTGTAAATGGTTTTATATTTTTTTTTTTGTTATTTTAGCCATTCCAAACAAAAATGTTCTTGTATGGTTTTAGTTAACCATCATTAAGCTGAAGCTCACGTGTAAATGGACCCGGTGCCGCTCTGAAAACTGCATATGTTTCATTAATTCACAGCCTTCGAAATTTGATAATCATACACTAAGCCATATCATGATATAATATATGTCTACATCCCTAGATCAGACCAGTAATGCCAACAAAGTTTCATTATAGACTGTTCTCTGTTTTAGTGGTCCTTGTTAGGGATCTCTAGGAGTGAATTTGGCACAGTGGCAAAAAGTTTATATGGTCATTTCTGTGTGATGGTACTTCTAATTTAGGTCAAAACTGGAGATTTCTAAGAAGCATAGTTAAAATAAACACTTTGACATCTCAATATGAGGCCACCCTTATTCTTGTTTGCCGTAACCCGACCGACCCTGTCAATTTAGGGCCGACCCAATTTTTTATTTTTTTTTTCCTTTTAGTCCGACCGACTTGCCGGTTGTAACTTGCGATCAGACCGACCGATTTTTTATTTTATTTTTACTCCTCAAACAACTAATTCAAATTCAATAAAATATTATTAATTATATTTTAGTTAGTATTGTGAAAGTTGCTTGTGTCTACATAGCATACAAACGTAGGCTACGTTCTTTCTTTTAAATAAAAACCCGTGGCGTCATAGTCATCCGATTATGTTTACACCATTGGTTTAACGTTACGCGTGTCACTATATTGCTTGTACGTTCGCTCGTTTCAGTGTTCCCGCTTGGTACCCGGTATTAAAAGGGCAACGGGGCTGAATATCAACCATTTCTATATATAATAATAATATTAAACAATTTGCCTGTGATGCAATTTTGCTATTCGCAGTCCAGAAGAGAGAGCGATCTCTCACTCGGAGCCACAGCGCGCACAGCACGACAGCCCTGCTTAAAGGACAACTCCGGCGCAAAATGAACCTTTGGTCTAATTGCACATTGTTACCTATTCAACCGTTATCTGAGATTTGTTTTCATGATTGCCGAATGTAAATAGTTTTATCTATTAAAACAGTTTAGCCTATAATGCTAGTATAACGCTAGTCTATAGGGCATAGAGTAATGACAAATAAAAATCGCTTTTTATTACCACTAACAAGGCTCAAAAGAGCCCCACAGTAACACGACAGCATAATAAGGGTCCCTACATACAAACCGAAGCATTGAGAACTTTGTCAGTGTCCATACAGTTTAATAAGCAGATATTTTATAGACACAGTAAACTTCGCGAATACAGGAAGAAGCCACCTTTAAAATATAGTCTCTACCAGTCGATCTACGAACGCTGATCCAAGTGCGCTGAACTGTGCAGAATCTTATATGGTCCGTTGTTTCCGGAAGAAACACAAACACGAACCACTTTCTTCTCTTCAATATGTACACGTAGCCTACTGTTCGCGATCACATTATCACCTTATTCACATCTCACCAGCGCACTTGGATCGGCGTTCGTAGATCGACTGGTAGAGACTATTTTTCAAAGATGGCTTCTTCCTGTATTCGCGAAGTTTACTGTGTGTATAAAATATCTTCTTATTAAACGGTATGGACACTGACAAAGTTCTCAATGCTTCGGTTTGAATGTATGGATCCTTATTATGCTACCGTGTTAGTGTGGGGCTATTTTGAGCCTTTTTAGTGGTAATAAAAAGCGATTTTTATTTGTCATTACTCTATGCCCTATAGACTAGCGTTATACTAGCATTATAGGCTAAACTGTTTTTATAGATAAAACTATTTACATTCGGCAATCATGAAAACAAATCTCAGATAACGGTTGACTAGGTAACAATGTGTAATTAGACCAAAGGTTCATTTTGCGCCGGAGTTGTCCTTTAATGAGTGACAATGAGGACAAAACGTGGTTACACTTTAGATCTGGGATATTATTCTAATTGTATTTTAGATTTCCGCTTTCAAAGATTATAAAAAGAAGATATTTGAGATGAAACCATTAGTCTAGCGCAACTTCCTTCCCTTCACAGCGTTGCGCTGTCATTTCTTCCTAAAACCCAAACGTACCGTCAGAATCAGCACGACTGGTGATTGTTGTAAAATGCAGTCTGTACTGTTGCTAAACTGCGGACACGTTCGATCATTAAAAGAGCTATTAAAAGCACAAAAGTCTGCGCAAGAGACGCTGTTCACGACGCGCGCTCCGAAATGCACTAAAACGAGACAAGAAAAGTAGGCTATCGCCTCATTTTGGGCTTCAAGTGCGCATCTAAACTATCAAATATACATCAAATATAAAATGACCTGCTCTGAGATTCATTTAAACACAGTTTATTTCTTATATGGACGTAAATAGTTGGGAGAAAATGATGGTGCATCAGTCATCTATCACAGCAGAGTTCTGCACTCGGTCTTAAAGGGGCAGTAGTCTAATAAACATGTGACGATTGAGCCAATGCGAATCAAACAACAAAAGGCAGATAAAAATCACTCACAGCTCTTGAATGAATAACTTAAACTTTAATAAGCATTAATTTAACTATGATTAACTATGCAGTGTCATTTTACATTTGATTACTAATTAAATTTCTTTTCAGACAGAGCAACACACTTAACAGAAAAATAGCAAATTTTAGATCTTCCTGAAATTAAAGCACTGTGTATATAGGCTAATTTGTATCTTTGTTTAATTGTATTCTTTGTTTGACCATGTGTTTTGTACTTGTTTTAGCTTATCTCATGTATATATGCATAACAAATAGATATTTTATACATTTTGTGACTGGCCTAAAATGTAACCGGTTGTGGGTTGCATTAACACCTAGCGGTGAATGCACAGTTTGAAGACCCAGTCAGTGACGTCACAATATGCAGTTTTTTTTTAAAATTCACGATCACCATCACCAAAATTGTACTTTTTTTTTTACACTGAATCTTGAAAAAAAAAAAAAAAAAATAGACCTACCTACCGACCCTTTTTTTTTTTTTTTTAAATTGCTGTTACTGCAAACCAAAATATTTTTAAGGATGGCCTGACGATCATGTTGCTGAGTGATGTTTATAGGCCAAAACGTCAAAAACTTTTGATTAATGGTGATGCAAAAGGGTTCGTCACAGAGACCAGCAAATACATTGGGGACACTAATAGTAACACTAACCGTAACAAACTGCAAGACGGAAGCATGTCTGGACAAATGTCTCAGTTCTTCTGTTTATGAGCAGAAATGATCGACTAAAAAAAGAGAAGCTCTGATTGCGAACACGCATCCCGGTGGCACTGAAACTGCAGGAGTTGATGAGCAGCGATGATTAACAACAATGCCTTGTTTCATGTGCTTCGCTTCCATTAGAAAAATGAAGATAAACAATTTTCATAATAGGTATAATTGAACAAAGAAAAAAAGAGTCAGGTGAGGTTTTAGTCGAGTGAAATTGAGCAATCGCTGCAGGGGTGTTCCTATCAGACATGTCTCCAGCATAGATGATAAAGGTAAGATTAAAAACCAAAACACAAACAGGACACAAAGCAAAAGGAGGTCCTTCTTAAAAGAGAGACACATGAGTTTAAGGATATAAATGCATCACAATGTAAAATAACTGATAACATGAAAGATGGACTGACATATGGAGTCAGTATTGTGCCATAATCAAACAAACAAATCCTGCATTTTGCAAAGGAAAACTGGACTCGCAAACAAACAGAAAGCAATGTGCAAATTCAAAGGTCAATTTGAGTGGAGTAAAACATATGTATTGTGTTTTACAAATATAAATAAATGAGCCTAGATAATATTTCACAAATCAATACAACCATCCTACAAATTGCATGTAACCTATGAACAAATACCAAACCTATCTGTTCATTATGATTGTGAGACACTTGGCTTTTTATGAGATCTCTCGGCTCGATTTCCTCACAAATGCAGTTGAGCAACTTCCTCTTCTAAAGCAGTAGATGGCGCTAAGCTAGGGGATTCATTTAGCGCTAGTCTCTCGGGGGAAGAACTGATTTGAAGCATGAAGGCCTGTTCACACCGGGACTCGACGTTTTAACGCCTCGTGACTAAACAATGGGCGCCAATGTGAGTGTTCACACCGACGCGAAAAACGCCACGCGTAAAAGCGTCATTTTTAAAAAAAACGCCTCGGGTTCGTTTTTTTTGGTTTGACGCGCCGCGTCAAAACCTATCCGACCAACGAGATTGGCGGGTTTGCTCACGTGTCTGGTACTTCTGAAGTTACAGTAAAACACAACTTGGGGGCGATCAAACACAAAACGGTCTTGCCGAGCACACATACGCAACGGCGAAGAAGAGAAGATACATACAGTCGGCAACGCGTCATAGTTGGGGGGCGTGGTCGGCGTGGGGGAAAGCAGCGCGACCATCCAATGTATTTGAATGACAAAAATGTCATATTGCGAGTCATTTATGCCAGCCGACCGGCAACGGTACATTGCAAAATGAACTGTAATAGGTTATGATTGCCCTTATTTAATTAAAAACTGGGTCAATGACCCAACCAAATGGCCGGAGGTGTCGTTTCCAGACTATTATATCTGGTTGAATCTTCAGGTAAGACATCGCGGAAGCTACCGGCAACACAAGCCTATTACTCAATCAACTTGCGTATAAGTTAAGTGTATAAGTCCATAAAACCATGTCACTTACCAATTGTACGTATGCTTCACTCCAAACTATTAATCCTTTTGTAAAACGGTGATCAGTTTTAGCTACGAAATTGCAGAGGGACTTTGCTGACAGTTATCCGAATTCTCACAGACTGCAGTCTGATAACCTTCAGCTGATAACGCTAATGTGACTGAGAGACATATCCCTTATAAAAAACAACTAAAGGAATCTTTCATGTTATTTTAGGACAAAATATTATAGTAACGTTAATATTCCTATAGGAATACTATAGTATTTTGGGACATAGCCTAGAAGTATAGAGGTATTAAAGAACATCACAGAAGTATTATACACTACTATAGAATACTAATAGCCATAGGATTACTATAGTTATTTTTCGTAAGGGAACCTTCAACGAATGCACAGTGAGAGAAGAAGCGAGGTTGATAGAACTTGCACATTGTGCAGAGGAAAGGGGAGTGGAGATCCTGGGGGTCCAAGAACACAGGAGAGTGCACACTGAAGACCCGATACTGTACCACAGAGTGGAGAGAAGCACGTTCATTTCCGTATCAGCGTGGAAGAATGATGCCCAAGCCGCAACAGGAGGTGTCGGGTTAATGCTGGCCCCACGGGCACGTAAGGCTCTACATCGGGTCTACCACCACACTGACAGGATTATGTGCGCAGAGTTCTTGGGTAACCCAGTAACAACAGTCATAGTTGTGTACTCACCCACCAACGTGGCGCCATCTGACGAGGTGGAGAAGTTCTTTGAGGACCTTGTAAGAGCGGTTCGCGGCGTCCCAACGCACAACTTCCTGGCAATCCTTGGGGACTTCAATGCGAGGCTCGGACCAGAGGACGTACTCTTCCCCTACCATGACTCTACCAACCGCAATGGCACTTACCTCACTGCCTTCCTCACCGAGCACGAGTTACTGGCGGCAAATACCATCTTTCAGAAGAGAACAGGAAAGAGGTGGACCTTCAGAGACCGAGCCTCAGGAATGCTACGGCAGCTAGATTACATCTTAGTGAGGAAGAAGTGGAGGAATTCCATCATGAATGCTGAGCCATACAGCACTTTTAGCTCTGTGGGCTCAGATCACCGTGTGGTCTCAATGAGGGTTCACCTGAGCCTCAGGGCCCCCAAACCAAGCCCCAAAATCCGGTATAACTGGAAAGCTTTCTCAAGCGACCCTGGCCTTCTAACCAGATACACAGAGGAGGTGAAGAGACGATTCCAGCAGCTGGACAGGGGAGCGGGGGCAAGCAGCGAATACAGGAGATTTGTCACAGTGAACGAGGAGGCGACCAGACTGTGCGTGCCTAAGATGGAGAAAGTCAGAACCTCCCTGCGATCAAAACACCCAGAGGTCATAGCAGCACGTGGGATGGTGGAGGAATGCCGCCTCAACTTTGAGCGGGAACCAACTGAGGAGAGGCGCAGTGAGCTGAACGAAGCCAAACAGTTTCTTTTCAGAACCTATGATACCATCAAAGGGGAGGAACTGATGGAAAGAGTGCGGAGGGTGCAGGTGGCGCAAGGGGAACGGCAGTATGGGGAAGCATGGAGGGTCATCAATGAAATGACGGGGCGGAAGAGGACCAAGGAGGGACAGGTGAAGGGACACAGCCCGGAGGAGAGGGTGGCGACCTGGTCAAGCCACTTCAAAAGGCTGCTGGGAGAAACAGCAGACGTGGCTGTGGAAGAGGAAATACAATCAGACCTCCCAAACCTGAACATCAATGATGGTCCCTTCACACTCTGTGAGCTCGTCAGGGCAAAAGCCACAGTAAGATCGGGAAAAAGCGCTGGCCCGGATGGCATACCCCCAGAGGTGCTGAAGAACTGTGATCTTGATGACATCATTTTGGAGTTTTGCAATCTTGCTCTGCTTCACCATCAGCAGCCTGATCTGTGGTCTCTATCAAACATCGTGCCAGTGCCCAAATCGGGAGACCTCTCGAAGCCAGACAACTACCGAGGTATCAGCCTGACCTGTATCACTGCCAAAATCTACAACCGTATGATTCTAAACAGGGTCCGGCAAACAATCGACCCTCACTTGAGAGTAAATCAGAATGGCTTTCGAGTAGGGCGAACTGCTACAACCCAGAGTTTGGCACTCAGGAGACTGATAGAGGAGGTGAGGAAGGACAAACTGACTGCAGTCTTATGTTTCATAGACTTCAAAAAGGCATTTGACTCGATTCACCGAGGGATGATGATGAAGATCCTGAAGGCATACAGAATTCCTCCGAACCTACTCCGAGCAATAGAGTCCATGTACTCAGGGACAAGGGCCAGGGTGGTGAATCCAGATGGCAACAGCGAGGAGTTTGACATCCGGGCTGGAGTTATGCAAGGGGATACATTAGCCCCCTTCCTCTTCATCATAGTCCTTGACTATGCACTCAAGAAGGCAATCAGTGGGCGAGTGCAGGAACTTGGCTTCACTTTGACACCAAGGAAATCAAGTCGGCACCCGGCAGTAGTCTTGACAGACCTTGAATATGCGGATGACATCAGTCTGCTCTCCAATAGCATGGAACAAGCTCAAGAACTACTACACAGGGTGGAGCTAGAGTGCACTAAGGTTGGCCTTAGGGTAAATGCGAAGAAAACCGAGGTCATGACCTACAACATACCACCGGAACTTCAACCTCTGATAACAGTAGGAGACACTGTGCTGAAGGAAGTTGAGGATTTTAAGTACCTGGGCGCATGGGTTAACTCAACAGAGCGTGATCTAAAAGTGAGGAAGGCACTTGCGTGGAGGGCCCTGAACGGCATGAACAGTGTATGGAACTCCAGCCTCTCCCGCCAAATCAGACTCAGCTTATTCTACGCAACGGTTGAGTCTGTTCTCCTCTATGGCAGTGAATGCTGGACACTGAATCCAACCCTAGAGAAGTCCCTGGACGGGTGCTACACCAGGATGCTCCGTGCAGTGCTTAATATCAGTAAGGGAATGCATGTTACCAACAAAATCCTCTACGAGGGAGTATCAAGAGTGACCGACAAGATTTCTGTGAGGAGAATGAGACTTGCAGGACATTGCCGAAGGCATCGAGAGCTGCCAGCCAGCAAGCTGGTGCTATGGGAACCAACACATGGCCACAGGTCAAGAGGACGCCCCACGCTAACATACGTGGACATACTCAAGAGGGATGCGGGAGCCCAGAGCACCAACGAACTGGCCGGATGTATGGAGAATCGGGATGCATGGAGGCAACGATGGAAGGCTCGTCTGAGGACGACTTAGAGAGATAGAGGTATTAAAGAACATCACAGAAGTATTATACACTACTATAGAATACTAATAGCCATAGGATTACTATAGTTATTTTTCGTAAGGGATGTAACGTCAGACAAATCTGGCCCACTGCCTAATACGAGTTAAACATCCACTACTATCACACAGGGACCTCTACTCACACAGTAATCTAATAAGATATGATTAATTTTGCCATTTTGTCCTCCTATCCGGTTCTGTATGTATGTAAGAAAGGCTGTAGAACTTCAATTTATAATTTGTTACTTTATTGGTGGTACAGAAAACGACACAGCAACTCTTCGGCATGATTGTCCCATGTATTTCAATGAGCGCCAAGGCAATGTTTTCCCCCACGGGCTAAATTCACACCATGTGACGGGGCGTTCCCAGGGGCGTTCCCAGACCAACCGACTGTATCTATACCTATGGGCAAGATGAATGTTGAGCTGCTGGTCTCGGAGAATAAAGAGCTATAAGATAATATTTATATTAGTATTTCTGCAATAATAGTATAGTATAGGGTGACCAACAGTCCTGTTTTCCCGGGACATGGGTAAAACGATCACTTTGTGCTTTATAGAAATCTGAGTTGAGATGAGAACTGCGCATAGTGTCAGTTAGATTTTGACAAGTGAGGAGAGGAGATAACCGCTCTGCTGACTTTTTATTATTCTTTCTTTTATTTTACTTTTCTATTGTGACCAGATGTTTGTTTGTTTGTTTTTTTTTCGCGCGATCCCCATGTATGAGGACGAGTGTAACGTTTGAGTGGTTTTAAAGGGTTAG
>NW_024121119.1:1091145-1284844 GCF_016745375.1 Pimephales promelas | reverse complement strand
CTGCAGTTTTAGAGTAGCCCAGGTTTTGAAAATATGTATTTTATATAGAATATGAATAATTTTTTTTTTTACATTGTACATTTCTATTATAAACTCAAAACTTCTATAACCCTTTTTCTGTTCACTTTTCTAATTTATTTCACTCGAGAAAAATCTGCCAAATGTCTTCTTTTAAAACGAGACCAATCTTAAGTCTATATTCCAAAGCATTCTTGAATTACAACCATTTAAGATTGAAATTGAGCATTTCCATGTCTATTCAAAAAAAGAAGGGGGGGGGGGTGACAGTTAAGAGGTTAAAAACAAGTACTTTAGTACTTTTTACTTAAGGATATTTTTTAAAATATATCTCTGAAATAAGGAGGTTCATATACACCTAGGAAGGCTTGAGGGTAATTTTATTTTTGAGGGGAAATATCCCTTTAATTGCTGCAACACAACTTGCAACAAATTAAAAGTCAAACCTGGATTAAGTCTTGCTTGATTGAACCTTTAATATGTGAAACCCAGCCTTGCTATTTCTCCAGTGCTGTGCACGATGTTTTGAGTGAGCTAATAAATGCTTTGAGAGCAAAATCCTCTTTAACATTTAAAGAATTAACTCACAACACTGGCTTATTTTTGCCTCTCTCATGTAAGCCAAACCTGTAGACATCCATTAAGCACAGGAATAGAGTAGATCCTCTCTTCCTAACCCGATTATCAGGCTTTCAAACAATGCAATAACTCACCCCATCCAAAAGCGTGTTGGAAAGGTGGATGCGAAGATCCTTCCGGAAAGGAAACTCCAGGTTGGCTATGTGAAAGACTGAGTTGTCTCGGTCAATCATAAAGACTTCGTTTTTTCCGTCTATTAACATCATGTACCTGTAAAAGCACAAGAGACAGGGTGAGGATTTATGATCAAACCTTCAGTAACCATAACATTCGCCACATGTGCACACCGGTGCTACTTTATTCATATTTTAAAAGTTCAAAGTGAACTGTGTTTGTCATTTTTCTTTAATTGCTATAGAATTTTTGTAAATGGTTTTATATTTTTTTGTTATTTTAGCCATTCCAAACAAAAATGTTCTTGTATGGTTTTAGTTAACCATCATTAAGCTGAAGCTCACGTGAAAACTGCATATGTTTCATTTATTCACAGCCTTAGAAATTTGAAAATCATATACTAAGCCATATCATGATACAATATATGTCTACATCCCTAGATCAGACCAGTAATGCCAACAAAGTTTCATTATAGACTGTTCTCTGTTTTAGTGGTCCTTGTTAGGGATCTCTAGGAGTGAATTTGGCACAGTGGCAAAAAGTTTATATGGTCATTTCTGTGTGATGGTACTTCTAATTTAGGTCAAAACTGGAGATTTCTAAGAAGCATAGTTAAAATAAACACTTTGACATCTCAATATGAGGCCACCCTTAAAAATATTCTTGTTTGCCGTAACCCGACCGACCCTGTCAATTTAGGGCCGACCCAATTTTTTATTTTTTTTTCCTTTTAGTCCGACCGACTTGCCGGTTGTAACTTGCGATCAGACCGACCGATTTTTTATTTTTTTTTTACTCTTCAAACGACTAATTCAAATTCAATAAAATAATATTAATTATATTTTAGTTAGTATTGTGAAAGTTGCTTGTGTCTACATAGCATACAAACGTAGGCTACGTTCTTTCTTTTAAATAAAAACCCGTGGCGTCATATTCATCAGATTATGTTTACACCATTGGTTTAACGTTACGCGTGTCACTATATTGCTTGTACGTGCGCTCGTTTCAGTATTCCCGCTTGGTACCCGGTATTAAAAGGGCAACGGGGCTGAATATCAACCATTTCTATATATAATAATAATATTAAACAATTTGCCTGTGATGCAATTTTGCTATTCGCAGTCCAGAAGAGAGAGCGATCTCTCACCCGTAGTCACAGCGCGCACAGCACGACAGCCCTGCTTAATGAGTGACAATGAGGACAGAACGTGGTTGCACTTTAGATCTGGGATATAATTCTAATTGTATTTTATATTTCCGCTTTCAAAGATTATAAAAAGAAGATATTTGAGATGAAACCATTAGTCTAGCGCAACTTCCTTCCCTTCACAGCGTTGCGCTGTCATTTCTTCCTAAAACCCAAACGTACCGTCAGAATCAGCACGATTGGTGGTTGTTGTAAAATGCAGTCTGTACTGTTGCTAAACTGCGGACGCGTTCAATCATTAAAAGAGCTATTAAAAGCACAAAAGTCTGAGCAAGAGACGCTGTTCACAAGGAGACGCGCGCTCCGAAATGCACTAAAACGAGACAAGAAAAGTAGGCTATCGCCTCATTTTGGGCTTCAAGTGCGCATCTAAACTATCAAATATACATCAAATTTAAAATGACCTGCTCTGAGATTCATTTAAACACAGTTTATGTCTTATATGGACGTAAATAGTTGGGAGAAAATGATGGTGCATCAGTCATCTATCACAGCAGAGTTCTGCACTCGGTCTTAAAGGGGCAGTAGTCTAATAAACATGTGACGATTGAGCCAATGCGAATCAAACAACAAAAGGCAGATAAAAATCACTCACAGCTCTTGAATGAATAACTTAAACTTTAATAAGCATTAATTTAACTATGATAAACTATGCAGTGTCATTTTACATTTGATTACTAATTTAATTTCTTTTCAGACAGAGCAACACACTTAACAGAAAAATAGCAAATTTTAGATCTTCCTGAAATTAAAGCACTGTGTATATAGGCTAATTTGTATCTTTGTTTAATTGTATTCTTTGTTTGACCATGTGTTTTGTACTTGTTTTAGCTTATCTCATGTATATATGCATAACAAATAGATATTTTATACATTTTGTGACTGGCCTAAAATGTAACCGGTTGTGGGTTGCATTAACACCTAGCGGTGGAAGCACAGTTTGAAGACCCAGTCAGTGACGTCACAATATGCATTTTTTTTTTTAATTCACGATCACCATCACCAAAATTGTACTTTTTTTTTTTACACTGAATCTTGAAAAAAAAAAAAAAAAATAGACCTACCTACTGACCCTTTTTTTTTTTTTTTTTTAAATTGCTGTTACTGCAAACCAAAATATTTTTAAGGATGGCCTGACGATCATGTTGCTGAGTGATGTTTATAGGCCAAAACGTCAAAAACTTTTGATTAATGGTGATGCAAAAGGGTTCGTCACAGAGACCAGCATACATTGGGGACACTAATAGTAACACTAACAGTAACAAACTGCAAGACGGAAACATGTCTGGACAAATGTCTCAGTTCTTCTGTTTATGAGCAGAAATGATCGACTAAAAAAAGAGAAGCTCTGATTGCGAACACGCATCCCGGTGACACTGAAACTGCAGGAGTTGATGAGCAGCGATGATTAACAACAATGCCTTGTTTCATGTGCTTCGCTTCCATTAGAAAAATGAAGATAAACAATTTTCATAATAGGTATAATTGAACAAAGAAAAAAAGAGTCAGGTGAGGTTTTAGTCGAGTGAAATTGAGCAATCGCTGCAGGGGTGTTCCTATCAGACATGTCTCCAGCATAGATGATAAAGGTAAGATTAAAAACCAAAACACAAACAGGACACAAAGCAAAAGGAGGTCCTTCTTAAAAGAGAGACACATGAGTTTAAGGATATAAATGCATCACAATGTAAAATAACTGATAACATGAAAGATGGACTGACATATGGAGTCAGTATTGTGCCATAATCAAACAAACAAATCCTGCATTTTGCAAAGGAAAACTGGACTCGCAAACAAACAGAAAGCAATGTGCAAATTCAAAGGTCAATTTGAGTGGAGTAAAACATATGTATTGTGTTTTACAAATATAAATAAATGAGCCTAGATAATATTTCACAAATCAATACAACCATCCTACAAATTGCATGTAACCTTTGAACAAATACCAAACCTATCTGTCCGTTATGATTGTGAGACACTTGGCTTTTTATGAGATCTCTCGGCTCGATTTCCTCACAAATGCAGTTGAGCAACTTCCTCTTCTAAAGCAGGAGATGGCGCTAAGCTAGGGGATTCATTTAGCGCTAGTCTCTCGGGGGAAGAACTGATTTGAAGCATGAAGGCCTGTTCACACCGGGACTCGACGTTTAACGCCTCGTGACTAAACAATGGGCGCCAATGTGAGTGTTCACAACGACGCGAAAAACGCCACGCGTAAAAGCGTCATTTTTTAAAAAACCGCCTCGGGTTCGTTTTTTTGGTTTGACGCGCCGCGTCAAAACCTATCCGACCAACGAGATTGGCGGGTTTGCTCACGTGTCTGGTACTTCTGAAGTTACAGTAAAGCACAACTTGGGGGCGCTCAAACACAAAACGGTCTTGCCGAGCACACATACGCAACGGCGAAGAAGAGATAAGATACCTATGGGCAAGACGAATGTTGAGCTGCTGGTCTCGGAGCATAAAGAGCTATATGATAATATTTATATTAGTATTTCTGTAATAATAGTATAGTATAGGGTGACCAACAGTCCTGTTTTCCCGCGACATGTGTAAAACGATCACTTTGTGCTTTATAGAAATCTGAGTTGAGATGAGAACTGCGTAGTGTCAGTTAGATTTTGACAAGTGAGGAGAGGAGATAACCGCTCTGCCGACTTTTTATTATTCTTTCTTTTATTTTTTATTTTTTATTGTGACCAGATGTTTGTTTGTGTTTTTTTTTTTTTGCGCGATCCCCATGTATGAGGACGAGTGTAACGTTTGAGTAGGGTTGGGTATCGTTTGAATTTGAACGATTCTGATTCCGATTCCGATTTCTTGTTTCGATTCTGGTTCCTAACGATTCTCGATTCCGATTCTTTTAAGAGGGAGGGTCAAAAAAGTTTAGCTAACCTTGCTAACCAACGGTCTTTCTGAAGGAAATACTCCTTCTGTCACAAATACTCCTTCTGTCACAAATTTTGCATTTTGCCGAGATTTCGTTATTTTTAGAAAAGTGAAGCCACACTTTGGATCGCCGACGTAAGCTACTCATGTTCGACTCGCGCGGTTATGCCAACACTTCCGGTAGACGCTTCTTCGTTGGTGTTGTTCAGCGGTTTCTTCTTCAGCTCGGCGGACTGTGAATATCGAAACTAGGAATCGAAATTTTAACTTTTGAACGATTCCGGGAAAAACGAAAAGTCAGTCCCGGTTCCAATCGATACTCGATTCTCGATACCCAACCCTACGTTTGAGTGGTTTTATTAAACGCGGGGGAAATACGACAACTCTCGTCTCTTCTGTTCATCCGACAACTAGTGCTATGTTTATCTCTGGGCAACATCTCAACTTTGCGTTACACATGTCCTGTTTCCACGTCCTGTCCTGACTGTTTTTAAGTGATGAAAATGTCCTGGTTTTCAAACAAAAACTGCTGGGAAAGATCAGTCCGACAGCAAAATATAGATGGGCAAACAAGGTGGATGAGGAAGAAAAACAAGATAAAGAGAATGAAAACTAAAGATATAAATAGATTTTGTTAGTTCGTTTTTGTAAGTTTGTGAGAGCTATTTTTGTTACATTTGGAGGCATTTCATTTAGTTATTTATTATTTATTTATTTTTCTAATACAGAAGACATTATTTCTATCATTATTTCATTTGTTTTTTTAATCTGCCATAATAAAACATTGAGACATGAATATGATCACCCTAGTATAGTATTCTATTATTATTTCTGTTTTACATTAAGCGCCATCTAATGTCAGGGAATGAATTTGCATGTTCACTCGGCTCATCGTCAGCGAAAAACGCTTGGGTGTGAACACAAAAAACACGTTGAAAAACGCTGACGAATAACACGCGCTGATATTCGTCCCGGTGTGTACGGGCCTTGAGTTTGCCTTTGCCTACACCTGTTGAAAATGGCCGGTGAACAGGTGTATTTCTCTCTTACTTTAACTATAATTAATCTTTTTGAGGTTTTCTTTTTCAAAATGTTTATTACATATCTAGACAGAGATCCACATTCGCACTTAGTAGCACTTTGCTCTTCTAGGATAGGGGAATCTACAAGCTGGAAGCTCTGCCATCATTAGGCATGTGCCGGTATCAAATTTTCATGCTGCGGTTAATTGATTGAGCTTTTATTGCGGTATACGGTATTATCACGATATTTTAATGAAATTATATTTCAAGAAAAACAGATGCATTGTGGGTCTCTAAAAAAAACCTCAACTTGTATCAATGTGTAATTGTGATTTTCAAAACATATGGTAAACTAAACCAAATTGTTTAAAGTTTAGTGACAACATGTTACAATGACTGGTAGGTTACTGTTTGTATTATTCAATTAAATTCTTGGATTTGATTTCAGTCTTAATTCAATATTGACTCATTTGGATAAATATTAGGCAGGCCTCAGTCTGTTAATGTTTCTCAAGAAAAAAAAACCTCACATAATGCTGTAAACATACAGAGAGAAATTAAATATAATATTTAGCAAATTACTCCTTGCTATTTTCTAATGTGCTGGTCATTAAATGGCTTTCCTGAGGTAAATGTAACGTTTTGACACAACTGTTCTCCTGCAGTGTTACTGACCTCTTTCCGTGTTTGAAAACACTGATTGATCGTTATTATGTACAAGTAAATATACCTTTCGGTAAGTTATACTGTATCTTTAAATAAAAACGAAAGTAACATGATGATCGGTTTACTTGAACTGAGGAGCAACGATCTGTGATCAGAACCTAAGAGCTGATTTATCAACTTCAATTTATCAATAACAACTTTCATATCAAAAGTAACCTGCTCTGTCTAGTCTGTCGGTGTCAGTGTCCTCTTTGCTCTGTGATTTTTCTCTGTGGGAGAGCGTGTGAAAAGTGTCAAATGCGTTAAGCGCCTTTCAGACAGGAAGCGGAATGCGCAACGCTGGTTCAGCGTTGCCCTTCAGATACAACGCGATTTGCTATTTTACAAATAAAAAGTTTAACTATTTTGAACTTTAACACCGGCGTGGTCGATGCAGGTCGACGCAGCAAGAAAACATCCCTGCGCGTCGCGCGCGTATTCCGCGTCCTGTCTGAAAGTCAAGCTTGAGTCTCAAGCGGAATGTCTGAGAGTTGGCAGCCCTGCGGGGATAAATCGTCGGGAGCGTTCCGCCATGCTTCTTCATCATGTGAGGATTGTTTACATTAGACTAGTGCGCACTGTCGCAAGCACACAGTGCTTATACCTACATGTGGGGATTGTTTACATCAGAGTGCGCGCGTGTTCTGCGCAGCACGCAGTGTTTGAGCGGTTGAAGGAAAATAAGCAGCTAATGCGCGCTCTAAAAGTCTAAATTCGAATCTATTATTTTCCACGGTATTTTGAAGAGCCCGCGATAACAATATCGTGCATATTCATTACCGCGATTTATCGCATTACCGAATACCGGCACATGTCTAGCCATCATATGTTGCTTTCTACATTCATTTTCAATGTCGTGTCGAGTTTTCCTTTGCAAAGCAGATCGAGTTTGTTTGCAGAACGCTGGATTTGTTTAATTATGGCTCATTATTAACTCCATACTGACAGCTGCTTGGATGAGGCCAATGTGAGCAGAGGAAAGGTTTGTATGATAAATTCGTACTTTTCCGAAGTCACTTGGTCAATGCTGCAAATTCCTATGACCAACCTGAACCAGAGACCAAATCTACAAGCAAAATTACCAATTACATGGATTCCTATTGAAACGGCTCCACTGCGACTGCAAAAACTCACTGAAAATGGAAAAAGTAACCAGACCTTAAGACCACATGCAACTTTAGCAAGATGAATAGCGAGTGAATTGGCCTCAGGCGATGGAAACCCTCGAGTCAGGCTGAAATAGTCACCAGATAAACCTTGAGCTGGTATTCTTGACAGGCTGGCAGAAGCAGAGCACCTTTGGCTTTGATTAGGCTCTCCAAATCAATGTTAGGAAGTCACGATCACCAGAATTCAGAAAGACAAGAGTTGTCATATACTGTATATCAAAGTCTGTGCACTTACACAGACAGGTACATTAACGTTACATGTTCTTACTTGTTGCATTACTAGACAACGATTTAACCAATTTCTCTGCTTAAGGGCCCTGAAATGAAAGAAAGAACTGGCGTGACGTCATTGACGTCCAAAAATCAGTGCGTTAGAAGTTTAAAACAGCTTGCGTTTATTTGATTATTATAAATTCACATAAAGGATTATTAGGAACACCACACTAATACTGTGTTTGACCCCCTTTCGCCTTCAGAACTGCCTTAATTATCTGTGGCATTGATTCAACAAGGTGCTGAAAGCATTATTAAGAAATGTTGGTTGGAGTTGATGGAGATTTGTGGGATGCACATCCAGGACACGAAGCTCCCGTTCCACCACATCCCAAAGATGCTCTATTGGGTTGAGATCTGGTGACTGTGGCGGCCATTTTAGTACAGTCAACTCATCGTTATGTTCAAGAAACCAATTTAAAAAGATGATTCAAGCTTTGTGACATGGTGCATTATCCTGCTGGAAGTAGCCATCAGAGGATGGGGACATGGTGGCCATAAAGGGATGGACATGGTCAGAAACAATGCTCAGGTAGGCCGTGGCATTTAAACGATGCCCAATTGGCACTAAAGTGTGCCAAGAAAACATCCCCCACACCATTACACCGCCACCACCAGCCTGCACAGTGGTAACAAGGCATTATGGATCCATGTTCTCATTCTGTTTACGCCAAATTCTGACTCTACCATCTGAAATCCAGACTCATCAGACCAGGCAACATTTTTCCAGTCTTCAACTGTACAATTTTGGTGAGCTCTTGCAAATTGTCGCCTCTTTTTCCAATTTGTAGTGGAGATGAGTGGTACCCGGTGGGGTCTTCTTCTGTTGTAGCCCATCCGCCTCAAGGTTGTGTGTGTTGTGTCTTCTTCACAAATGCTTTGCTTCATACCTTGGTTGTAACGAGTGGTTATTTCAGTCAAAGTTGCTCTTCTATCAGCTTGAATCAGTCGCCCCATTCACCTCTGACCTCTCGCATCAACAAGGCATTTTCTCCCACAGGACTGCCGCATACTGGATGTTTTTCCCTGTTCACAGCTTTCTTTGTAAACCCTAGAAATGGTTGTGTGTGAAAATCCCAGTAACTGAGCAGATTGTGAAATACTCAGACACCAACAACCATGCCACGCTCAAAATTGCTTAAATCACCTTTCTTTCCCATTCCGACATTCAGTTTGGAGTTCAGGAGATTGTCTTGACCAGGACCACACCCCTAAATGCATTGAACAAACTGCCATGTGATTGGTTGATTAGATAATTGTCTTAATGAGAAATTGAACAGGTGTTCCTAATAATCCTTCAGGTGAGAGTATATATATTCATCTAAATGTGGCTCTCAGCAGCGAGGACAGCGTTGGGAGGTTCGCTAACATACATGGTTTTTGCTTAAAATGATAGTTCACCCAAAAAGGAAAATTCTGTCATTTACTCCCCCTCAAGTTCTTCCAAACCTGTATAAATGTCCTTCAAATGATGAACACAAAAGAAGATATGGGTAACCAAAAATTGACAGCCAAGTCAATGGGGCCCGTAAACTGTTTGGTCACCCACGTTTCACAGAAGAAAGGCTGTTCGAATCCAAACTGTTCGGTTCGCTTGTCTCGGTTCGGAGCGTGTGTGGGCCTCACGGTTCGACGCATGCACAATGTATCCTCGTGCCCGTATGTGGCCTCAGACCAGTGTTTCCTTTTCGCGCAAAATAAGACGTGTGTGCACTGTGGGCATACACATGAGGCTTGTTCGACTTGAACCGGCGCTGCACAGAGCGATCGGTGAATGACATCAAATCCGTATGCTTTTCAATCACGATCACGGTACTTTGATGTCATTACTGATCGCTCTGTGCAGCACCGGTTCAAGTCGAACAAGCTAGTAAAAGAAAAGTATGGAGTGCTGCAGGTCACGTCATGCGTAGAAATGGCAAGTGGATGAAATGAGGGAGTTGGAGGATGCGCCAGCGTCCAACATTTTGGATTTCATGTTATGATATTTAAATATGACGCTACAGTGGCACTTTAAAGGGTTAGTTCACCCAAAAATGAAAATTAAGTCATTAATTACTCACCCCCATGCTGTACCAACCCCGTAAGACCTTCGTTCGTCTTCGGAACACAAATGAAGATATTTTTGATTAAATTTGAGAGCTGTATAACTACCACATTGGCTCCTAAGGGACTGCCTCTTGACGGCCCAGAAAGTCAATGAAGAAAATGTTTGAATATCCCAAGTGACTACCGTGGCTCAACTATATGTTTATCAAGCGACGCGAATACTTTTTGTGCGAAAAAACAAACAAAAATAACGAGTTTATTCGACTATTTCTTTTCTTCCTTGTAGGCCAGAACGAGACTTCCTTATAGATTTCCACGACACATGCGCGAGATTTGCGATCTGAAGTAGTGTAAGCTGGCGTAAGCAGATCGCAAATCTCGCGCATGCGTCGTGGAAATCTAAGGAAGTCTCGTTCTGGCCTACAAGGAAGAAAAGAAATAGTCGAATAAACTCGTTATTTTTGTTTGTTTTTTCGCACAAAAAGTATTCTCGTCGCTTGATAAACATATAGTTGAGCCACGGTAGTCACTTGGGATATTTAAACATTTTCTTCATTGACTTTCTGGGCCGTCAAGAGGCAGTCCCTTAGGAGCCAATGTGGTAGTTATACAGCTCTCAAATTTAATCAAAAATATCTTCATTTGTGTTCCGAAGACGAACGAAGGTCTTACGGGGTTGGTACAGCATGGGGGTGAGTAATTAATGACTTAATTTTCATTTTTGGGTGAACTAACCCTTTAAGTTTAGATAAGAACTCCAGTCATATGTTTCCAAATACCGCACTTTAATTTCAAGCAAGTCGATAGCTACGTCTACTTGGGCCAGGAGCTGACCATCGACCACAAGATTGGTCGAGAACTGGCACGACGACCAATCACCTGGGTCATCTTTGGCTCAATTGCCGAGACGACCACCAACAGAGCCATCGACCCGGACAACAGGGCCGCCCTATTCAACAGCACCGGCTCTACAGGGCCGAGACCTGGGCAACGACGGCGGCCGACCGGCAAAAGCTGGCCTTGACTGAACGCGCAATCGAGCGCCGCATGATCGGGGTTAAACGGATCGACCACGTCCGCAACGAGCAGCTGCGGGCCAAGACCAGGGTGGACCTGGCCAACAAGGACAAGAAGCGCTGGGCCGGGCACCTGATGCGGTGGATTGACGAAAGATGGATGCGCGAAGTCACCGGCTGGTTGCCGATCGACATAAAGCGACACGATGGCGCGAGTCGCGACTCGCTACAACAAGATCTGGGACACGATTGGATGGAACTCGCCCAGGACCGACAGACCTGGGCAGATCGTTGTGGTCTGGCCGGCGAAGACAGACCGATTCTGGAAAAATGTACCCTCACTCTCAGGGAATAAAAGCATTGATGATTATGGCGTTTGCTATTGCTATAGCCTAATTATAGGCAATTATGTTTCATGTATGCTGACTTACTTAAAAGAAAGAGTTTTAAGAATTCCTCTCTTTTTCTTTTAAAATATACAATTTTTGTAAGAGCTACACTTAAGTTGGCAGTTTGATAAATGAAGTTAATTTCAATCTTTGTGTGCTTAAAATGCACATAAATTCATGTAGAGATAGTGATTCACATTCTCCTTTTTTGCCAAATAAACAAAAAAACATGTCATCGATGTTTTCTCTCTTAATGTATCAAAATCTCACCTAGCTTTCCTCGGAGTCCAAAAATGTGCTTATTCAGTTTGTGCATGATTGCATGATATGACATTTTTTTTAATACTGTATCCTAAATTGTGGATGATTAAGCTATATATATATCATTTGCTGAAGGACAGTTCCCAGACACACCAGACTGTGCTCACGAGTACGCTTTCACATTTCAAAAAGCAGGATATCAAAAGAGGGTAGAAACCTTTTCATTAAAGAAGTAATTAAATCTGCAAAATAAAGCTAAGAGACATCTTCTTTTTGACTTTGTGAATGTGGCGGGATGGTGTTCTCAGAGTGCAGTGCAAAAGATCACATTTATATTCAGCGCGCCTGTCCACGTCATTATGCACTATTGGCCTTTTAGATATCACTAAAGGGGTCTTCAGGGTATTATGCCTGAGTGCAATATCCCAGTCACGTATCGTACCGACTGAATGGGAATACTTTAGACTTTTCTTGTCTTCTCTCAAATGCTTACAATGTCTGCACACACACTGCAAACAATTGGACTGTAAAAAAGGGGCAAATTCTGACAGAGGCTGTTTTCCATTAAACCGGTAATGTGCTGTAGAAAACAATGCATTCTGGGCAATATTTTTCACAGTTAGCAACTGCTGTTACTTTACAGTCCATTTTACAGTCAACACTGAAACACGTCTACTGTATTAATGTATTACTGATTTGTACTGTAGTAGCCAATGCATTGTGGGCTGTTGCATTTTGAAGCAAACATAATGGCGCTGAACTTTCACAGGAGCTTGAGTACGAGTAACTTTATTTATTTGAAGCTGGCTGCTGAGGTTTTGGAGGGAGTGTTTATCCAAACTCGAACGGTGAACTGAGCGAAGAGCATTTAAGAGCGAAATGAGGGATTATAAACACATTAAACGGAGAGGCTAAAATCCTATCGATTCACAGAATTTATTCACAAATGTCAGTGTTTATTAAGGCTTTCACACTGTGTATTCCTGATGGATTTGGCCGTCAAAGTGATCGTTGGCGAGAGAAAAAAAATAAATAAATAACTGGTCAAATCTGTTCTTAAATATTGTTGATTATTAAACTTTTAAAACACATTTCTATTCAATTGTATAAGCTATACAACAGAGTTTGTATCATTTTCTGCACTTTTTCTTACAAATGTTCACGTTGATTTTATTATATTTTTGTCCATTTTGGGTATTCTTGCCTATAAACAAATGTAAAGCTTTTTATTAGCCTACTGTTGACTTTTTACTGTAGAATTTTCCTGTGATTTTAGTTTCCAAACTATTTTGTGGTTCCCTTTTTGACCTAGATTATGTTGCTAAAATAACTGAAATAGGGTTGTTTTTTACCTCACCATTTTTAGAGTGTATTGTAAATTGAAATAATCTTAGAAATGTGTTGCATGTTTTTGTTTTAACGGTAATAAACTGTAAAGCAATTTCACAGTATTCATACCGTAGAATTACAGTATATTGCTGTCATCTCTGCTGTTAATATTTTACTGTAATTAAAAAACACTGGAAAGTACTCTATTTAGTTTTTTACAGTAATAAACTGTAAAGCAATTTCACAGTATTCATACCGTAGAATTACAGTATATTGCTGTCATCTCTGCTGTTAATATTTTACTGTAAATTAAAAACACTGGAAAGTACTCTATTTAGTTTTTTACGGTAATAAGCTGTAAAGCAATTTCACAGTATTCATACCGTAGAATTACAGTATATTGCTGTCATCTCTGCTGTTAATATTTTACTGTAAATTAAAAAAAACACTGGAAAGTACTCTATTTAGTTTTTTACAGTAATAAGCTGTAAAGCAATTTCACAGTATTCATACCGTAGAATTACAGTATATTGCTGTCATCTCTGCTGTTAGTATTTTACTGTAAATTAAAAACACTGGAAAGTACTCTATTTAGTTTTTTACGGTAATAAGCTGTAAAGCAATTTCACAGTATTTATACTGTAGAATTACAGTATATTGCTGTCATCTCTGCTGTTAGTATTTTAATGTAAATTAAAAAACACTGGAAAGTACACTATTTAGATTTCTACGGTAATAAGCTGTAAAGCAATTTCACAGTATTCATACCGTAGAATTACAGTATATTGCTGTCATCTCTGCTGTTAATATTTTAATGTAAATTAAAAAACACTGGAAAGTACACTATTTAGTTTTTTACGGTAATAAGCTGTAAAGCAATTTCACAGCATACATACCGTAAAATTACAGTATATTGCTGGTGTCTCTGCTGTTAGTATTTTACTGTAAATTAAAAAATTCTGGAAAGTACTCTATTTAGTTTTTTACGGTAATAAGCTGTAAAGCAATTTCACAGCATTCATACCGTAGAATTACAGTATATTGCTGTCATCTCTGCTGTTAATATTTTACTGTAAATTAAAAAACACTGGAAAGTACACTATTTAGTTTTTTTACGGTAATAAGCTGTAAAGCAATTTCACAGCATTCATACCGTAAAATTACAGTATATTGCTGGCGTCTCTGCTGTTAGTATTTTACTGTAAATTAAAAAATTCTGGAAAGTACTCTATTTAGTTTTTTACGGTAATAAGCTGTAAAGCAATTTCACAGTATTCATACCATAGAATTACAGTATATTGCTGTCATCTCTGCTGTTAATATTGTACTGTAAATTAAAAAACACTGGAAAGTACTCTATTTAGTTTTTTACGGTAATAAGCTGTAAAGCAATTTTACAGTATTCATACCGTAAAATTACAGTATATTGCTGGCGTCTCTGCGGTTAGTATTTTACTGTAAATTCAAAAATTCTGGAAAGTACTCTATTTAGTTTTTTTACTGTAATAAGCTGTAAAGCAATTTCACAGCATTCATACCGTAAAATTACAGTATATTGCTGGCGACTCTACTGCCAGTATTTTACAGAGCTATTTTTTAGTGCATGTCAAAGTGAAAAGCGGTAGAAAACTAACATGGTTTTGGATATATTAGCACTGGTATCAAAAAAACAATCGTGCAGCCCTTCTTTAAAAATCAATCCCTGTCTTTGCCTTGAGCTTGAGCTTTAATATCCTCCCATTTGGGCATTATTAAAGAGGGCTTTGCTGGACGTCCCCAGAGCAAACGCATCAGTGGCCAAAGCACAGGATAATGGGCTTGTTAGAACGGATCTCCATTTAAAGAGATCAGCTGCACCTTTTGAAAGTCTCAGTGACGGAGCCAAGTGTTTTTCTATCAAAGAGCCACGGATGTTCTGCTCAACTTTCAGCTAATTTGGGATCACTATGACACCAAACCAGCTCATTCGCTGCTGCCATGGCACAAAACCTCCTGCGAGGTGCCAACCGCGGTGCATCTGAGCAGATCCGTCCTATGGATGAGTGTTTAATGATGTTCACGCAGGCGCTTGAGCGCATGAGCCAGCGGGAGTGGAGAGAGACAGCTCACATCATTACAGCAGACGAGCTCAAGCCGAGCTGCCATACACGGACCTGTAGCATCATTAAACGGCCCTACGCCAACATTACAGAAACCACACCACACAATTATACTGAGACGACAAGTATAAGATCATTTGAAGGGGTGCTACAACATCAAAAGAACGATGAATACAACATTCAATGTACTAGTAAGTAAGCATCAATGTTATTATCGCTAACTAGATCTATTTCAAAGACAGAAGAGCCAATAAGAAACCTCAGCCAATGCTGTATGGCCTAATCTAATCTCCTCTAGGCCTCACTTCTGGCTACCCGTGCATTAGAGAGAGGGGAGAATTAATATTAATTACGATGATAAACTTCAAAAGTTTGGGGTTAGTACACATTTCTTTCATGTTTTTGAAAGAAGCCTCTTATGGAATGGAAACTTTAAAAAAAACATTTGAGCATTATTTCACTTCCATGCTCACGTAGGCCTGTTCAAAAATTGTGAAATATTATTACAATTTAAAATATCTGTTTTCTCTTCAAAAACATGTTAAAGTGTAATTTATTCCTGTGATCAAAGCTGCATTTTCAGCATCATTACTCCAGTCTTCAGTGTCACGTGATCCTTCAGAAATCACTCCAATAGGATGATCTGATGATCGAGAAACGTTTCTGATTATTATCAGTGTTGATTTTTTTCAGGATTATTTGATGAAAGGAAAGTTCAAAAGGTCAGCATTTATTTGAAATAGAAATCTTTTGTAACATTTTAAATGCCTTACTGTCAATAATGAATTTATTAATTAGCTATATAGTCCAGGCAAAGTAACTTCGGAGCCAAAAAGATTTTTTCAGCATAGATCATTTCTATAAATTATTTCTGATTATTTATAAATTATTTCTCTCGATTATTTCTGTCCAGAACAACATACTAAAAGTCCTAAGAAATCCTAGTTGAGGTGTGCCAGTAAGGCCAGGCAACAATGCTTTTTTTTTTCCTTTATTCCAATCAAAACAAAATTTTATACAATTAAAGCATCCATGAAAAGTGAAAAAAAATGTATTACAAGTTTCTTTGAAAATGAATATGCAAATGAGCTACACTAATCGAATATGCCCAAAATACACCCAAATAGGCTTCATTTTTTCCTTTACTCCTACCACAATAAAACTTTACGCAATGAAAGTCTACATGAAAAGTAAAACATTTCGTATGATGCTACGTTCACACTAGACACGAATAGCATGTCAAATTTGCGTCTAGTTTGACGCTTGACCACTTTGTGTTAATTCGCACGTCATGACCAAAACTGACCAAAAGCGAAATTTACGCGCGTCAAAATCGAAACCCAATAATCTTGCATTGTATTAGTTAACACATTGCGTATGTGTAGGGTGTGTGCGTAGGCCTAATAATATAATTTATGTTAATACCTCTTATTATGCTTCTAAATATTCTTCTTGTTATGTATTTAAATCTTGCTATTATTAAATTTCCTAAGGTCTGTAGGTGGGTGTAAGTGATGTTATGCGTATGAACGTCGGTATATGTCTAGGCTTCATTATGTGTATGTTCGTGGGCCAATGTATATCGTATTTATTTTGAATGACATTTAATTATTGATGTATGAATTGTGTGAAGGTCTTTTAAGGCATGATCCACACACATCTAGCTTATAAGTATGTCATCAATTATTATTAAATGTGTGTATATGAGTGTTTATACCAGTGTACATGTATACAGGCTCGTGTGTATGTATGTGTATGTATATGTATGTGTTAGTGTGTGGGTGTGTGTAAATAAATACGGGTATGTGCGTGACGAATATATAAACATGTATACAATTTTTTATTTTTTTTTCTCTTTTATTTATTTTTATTTTATTCCCCCCCCCCCCCCCCCCCCCTTTTACACCTGGCTAAAAATGCATAACTCAAGACTACAACCAGTGGTCATTTAAAAGTAATAACAACAATAATAATTGGACTATATCCAAGCACGGGCAGAGACACGACCGGATCATGTTCCAGTGATCCGGAAGGTCCGGCCAATGTGGTTTGGTAAACTCCTCTCAGACACTTCAGTCTTAAAATCTTAACCATGTGCAGGCAGAGACGCAGCCGGGTCATGCACAAATGATCCGGAGGGTCCAGCCATTGTGCGTTGGTGTTAAAAGAAAGGAGAGGAGGAGAAAAAAGGGAGGAAAAGAAAAAAAAAAAAAAAAAAACATTCAGGAGAGCAAGGTGCAACTGCAAACTCAAGTGAAATCAATATGCAATAGCCATTTTAACTCTTCATCCTCCCTATTTTTAATTTCTATTTTTCTTCCCCTTTGTTTTTGTTGTTTTTTTGTTTTGTTTGTATAATCTTTGTACCTTTTTTTATTTTATTTTATTTATTTATTATTATTATTATTTATTTTTTATCCCCCCTTATTTTTTTATTTTTTTTTATTTTTATTTTTTTATTTTTTTTTCTATTTATTTATTTATTTATTTATTTATTTTTTGTGTATGTGTATATGTACGTATGTATGTATATATATATGAATGTATGTCTATGTATATGTATGTATATGTGTATGGATATATGGGTATGTGTGTATACATGCAGATATGTGTGTATGAATATGTATGCACGTGTATGGGTTTATACATGTAGGTAAGAGAGATATAGATGCATCCGTATTGCCATCTGTCGATTTTGATTGTATATTTGTATACGTTGGCTCACTTTTCTCCTTTTGTATTATTATTTTGTTTGTTTCTATGTTCATTTGTTTGTTTGTTTGTTTTTTTTCCTCTTACTGTTATGTTTGTTCACTTGTACTCTTTTTTTATATTGATTCCTTAATAAAAAAAAATTAAAAAATAAATAAATAAATAAATAAATAAAAAAAAAAAAAAAAAAAAAAAATCGAAACCCAATGGCGGCCATCTTTTTTTATGTTGATCGAGCATTCATCGAGAGACGCAAACTTGACGTGCAAACGAGACGTATTCGCGTCTTCCGCGCCACGCTCAACGCCTCATTCGCGCCGCAGGAAATTTTTACGTGTCGTGCGTAACACGTCTTTGCATTGACTTAACATTGAAATCATTCATGCCTGACGCGCTATTTGCGTCCAGTGTGAACACACCATTATAAGTTTCTTTGAAAATATATTTGAATATGCAAATGAGCAATATACTAATCGAAAATGTCCAAAATACACCCTAATGGGCTTAATTTTTCCTTTACTCCTCTCACAATCAAACCTCACACACTGAAAGTATACATGGAAAGTAACATTTTTCTTTACAAGTTAGTACCTTGTAAAACAAAAATGTATGTAGTTAGTTTCTTGGGAAGACCTATTTTAAATATGCAAATGAGCTCAACACTAGGCCTAAGTGACTTATGGCCAAGAAGCAGTGGTGAATAATTTTTAATAAACAAAAAAAAGTACGTTTAATTGTAAGGGTGAGAGAGAAGATGGAGAAGTCAGGGAACTACACTAACCTTTTCCACTGGTGGCACTTGCGCTACTAACTTTTTCAGTTACTGGCGCAAAACATGATTTGGTCGCACAAATTATTTATAGTAAGCCGCACTCTGGATAGTAATGAATAATAATGAAACTGCATTAGGGGTGGAACGGTACAGAAGTCACGGTTGGGTCGGGTTCATACCTTGGTTCAGACATTCAGACGGTTCGGTACGATTTTCGGTACAATGGAGTAAAAAAAGCAAAACAAAAATGCAGAAGGCATTTTTATAAATGTCTTAAGCCTCGCATTTTTTAAGTTGTTTAAGTTTTATTAATAAAGGCATAGAACCAGTTTATTTTTTGTAGTGCACTGACAATAGTTTTATATAATTAGTTTAGTAATTAAATTAATAAAAAGACAAAATGACCTTGATATATGTTTGGTAATTGTACTTGAATGAATGTAAAATTAATTTGCAATATTTCAGATCAATATATTTGTTTTCCTTAATTTTAACCCTAACTTTATTCTCATCTGAATTATAAATACATTTTCGTATAAAATAATTACCATTAAAACACATTTTATTTTCTTTTTTAATCAATGTAGAAACGCAGGACTGTTGGAAAGCTGTGACGACAATAAAATGACAGCTTATAAATATATCTCTGGTTGTTTCTGTTCCACAACATTTTGTACGTCATGTTTGGGGTGTGGGATGAAGAGAGGGATATTTTCAGTAATTATTTAATAAAACGTTTAATTTATCTTCAGTGTGTAGTATTAGCCAATCAGGTGTCTTGACGCGAATCACGCGATGATGATTATGAAAAAACTAACGTTAGTCTAAAAAACTGCTAGTGATCAATATAACGTTAGTCGATGTCAATATCAGCGCTAGCAATATAATGAGTTAGCTCATTACAACACCAGACCGCAAATCTACCTTTGGTGTAAGGTAGAGACACGGTGTCTTACATCTCTGCGTCTTTTTCCTGCCGCCATGCAGGCTCAGATGGTAGCCTATATGATTGTGATTAGCATGCCTATTATAAAGACACAAACCTTTTACTATCATGTCATTTGAATAATATGCGCGCGATAGAGAGAGAGAGCAAGACAGCGCTTGTGTTGTGTGAAGACGTGATAGTGCGCGCGCGGCCTCTCTCTCTCTCTCAGCTCGTTTGCGCCCTGTCAAACGCATCAGTCATTCTACTCTACAACACTCACCGCGATCAAAAAAGGCTTTGGCGGGACAAAAAGCGGACGATCCGGTTTTAGAAGATTAAATACAACCCGAAAGAAACTAAAAAAAAACAAACCCGTCAAAATAGTCAGTGATACATTTGCGACCCATTAAAAATTAGGGTCGCAATAGGGATTTCAAAAGGTCGCATATGCATGTGTAGTTCCCTGGAAGTGTAGTAATAGTAAACACAATTATGAGTAACTTCATGAAAATACTGTAGGATTTCAAGAGACAAATTGCTACAAAAGTGAAATACGGCTATAAAAAAAGTTTTCTTTGTTTGTTTTTGTCCTGAACTCATGAGGTTGTGGAGCGCAGCAACGAGTCTGCAAGCATGTGGCTGAGAGTGTGTGTGTTCAGTCGCTGGACTCACCGTGTGCCGTCCGCTTTCCAGCTGACTTTATAAGCGTTCTTCTCCAACAGTCGGATGTTCCTGCGGTCCATCGACACGGGCTGAGCTCCAGGAAACCCGGACCTGACAGACGAGCACACATTAAAAACCCTGTTTTGGTAATGGGACGCGTTGCTGGGTGGTTTTAATTGATCTCCACCCATCAATGAAAGTAATCCCGGCTGCCGCTTTATCAGGGTAAACACACACGGCAGAACTCAGCGGAGACACGTAATAGGCACAACTATGTTTTCTAATTAATTATTATGCGCTTAAAGGCACAAATGTCATGTGCTTTGGACTATGTTGGAGATGGCAGGAAATTAAAATTCACCCTGATATTGATTTACAATTCATCCATGCATATTTGACTTAATATCGACCTAGTCATTTTTGAATGGATACTGATATTAACATTGCCTGAGTCTCCGTCTTCTCTGGTGATGTCAGACGTCTCCCTGTAGAGGGTTATGTGTGTGACGTCACCGTCGGCTGGAGGGACTGCGGTGACATACACACACTGAGCGGCAGGAAAGCTTCGTTTTCAGTGCGAATACCGTGAAAAAAAACACACTAAACACATCTAAAACGGGAAAGAGCTTTGAGATTGACTGTACAAATAGATTGGACATGAAATCTGGGGTATATTTTACACACTGCCGAAAATGGATCGCGGCAATTCACCGAATCAACTGGATGATGCTCTCCAGGCAGAGAAAAGGTGGATTTTAAACTGATAATGGTTTGTTGTACTGGTGTTTGCTCTTCTGCCACTCAGTCCCGTCAACACACTCCCTCTATAGTCAGCTCGAACCTTTCTTACAAACACATTCATAGCCGCCTCCGTCCACTCCACGGGTAACATATGCAATAAAGTTCCTGCCCTGTACAGGTTTCACTCACATAACACAGAATAGAAGAACTGTCACTACTTGGGTATCATCGTAATGTTAAATATTATCTAACATAAAATGAAAAGGATGAAAATTAGGTTGTTTTAACATTTACACTAATCAGACATTTGATCAACATATATCTGTGACGACGATGAAAAACTTTGCTGATAATTTACTCACCCCCATGTCATCCAAGATGTCCATGTCATTCAAAGGTTTTTGATGAAAACATTCCAGGATTTTTCTCCATATAATGGACTTCAATGGGAACCAAACGGTTCAAGGTCCAAAAGACTGTTTCAGTGTTTCAGTTTAAATTTTATAAGCTCAATAGATCGCCTTGCTCGGTTCTGTGACGCACGTTCGTGACTCTCCTGTTCAATCTCATTCGTCAAAATGAACAAATCTATTTCCGAGTCAATTCGTTCATTTAGTTCGTTGAATGAACCAAAAGACTCGAAAAAAGATTTGTTTATTTTGATGAACGAGTTCCAACAGGAGAGTCACACAGAACAGAGCAAGGAGAGCATTTGAGCTTATAAAACTTAAACACTGAAACTGTATTTTGGACCTTGAACCGTTTGGTTCCCATTGAAGTCCATTATCTGGAGAAAATCCTGGAATGTTTTCATCAAAAACCTTCATTTCTTTTCGACTGAAGAAAGAATGACATGGACATCTTGGATGACGTGGGGGTGAGTAAATTATCAGCAAAAGTTTGTTTAAAAGTGAACTACTCCTTTAATTTGTTTCCAAAGTAATTGTATATAATCAAATATTTTGTCATTTATGGGAAATTTTCATCAGAAACTAGTCATTTTGACAATAACATAGTCAAATCTTGCTTTTGACAAAAATATGCAACCCGGTTAACCATTCTGGTGTATTTTATACTTTTTTCTTTCACTATTAATTCGTTACATTTTATGAATGTTATTTATATTCTATGTTTATTACTATAAACATAGAATATAAATAACATATATCGGGATATATCGGGATATATACCCCCATGTCATCCAAGATGTCCATGTCATTCTTTCTTCCGAAAAGAAATTAAGGTTTTTGATGAAAACATTCCAGGATTTTCTCCATATAATGGACTTCAATGGGAACCAAATGGTTCAAGGTCCAAAAGACAGTTTCAGTGTTTCAGTTTAAGTTTTATAAGCTCAAATGCTCGCCTTGCTCGGTTCTGTGACGCACGTTCGTGACTCTCCTGTTCAATCTCGTTCATCAAAATGAACAAATCTATTTCCGAGTCAATTCGTTCGTTGAATGAACCAAATGTCTTGAAAAAAGATTTGTTCATTTTGATGAACGAGTTCCAACAGGAGAGTCACACAGAACAGAGCAAGGAGAGCATTTGAGCTTATAAAACTTAAACTGAAACACTGAATCTGTCTTTTGAACCTTGAACCGTTTGGTTCCCATTGAAGTCCATTATATTGATAAAAATCTGGAACGTTTTCATCAAAAACCTTAATTTTTTCGACTGAAGAAAGAATGACATGGACATCTTGGATGACGTAGGGGTGAGTAAATTATCAGCAAAAGTTTGTTTAAAAGTGAACTACTAACCAAAGTAATTGTTTATAATCAAATATTTTCTCATTTATGGGAAATTTTCATCAGAAACTAGTCATTTTGACAATAACATAGTCAAATCTTACTTTTGACAAAAATATGCAACCCGGTTAACCATTCTGGTGTATTTTATACTTTTTACTTTCACTATTAATTCGTTACATTTTATGAATGTTATTTATATTCTATGTTTATTCATTGAAAATCTTAATTTCCAACCTTATATAAAGTAAAAATCAATAAAGTACATTATTATTTTAATAAAGTACATTAGTTAACATAAGTTAATGTATTAACTAACAAATTGTTACAGTATTTATTAATCTTTGTTAATGTAAGTTCATAAAAAACTGTCCAGCTGTTCATGGTGTGTTCATGTTAGTTCACAGTGCATTAACTAATGTTAACAAATGCAACCTTTGATTTTAATAATGTATTAATTCATATTAATTTCAATTTCAACATTTACTAAGATCAATTAATGCAATAGTAGTGTTGTTCATTCTTAGTTCAACTAATGAACCTTATTGTAAAGGATTATTTTTGACCTAATTCTCACCCCACACATTCCCAGTCCTCACCGTCTGGCACTTTGGATTACTTGACATGTCGGTGACACCGGCTCAGAGCTAGTGAGCATCTGCGGGGTGTACAACACACACACACACTTACTTGTCCCACTCGGCGAACTCCTGACATTTGCGCTGGATGGCGCCGAGCTTGGGCTGTGACGTGACTTGAGTGACTCCTTTGACTGACACCCCCTCCAGAAACACAGCGCCCTGAAACACACACACAACAGTCACGTGTGCACACTCATCACTAATATCCCGATAAGCCGTGCTGTATCAGAAAGCATGAGCTGGAGTGAGTTTTCCGCACCACTTTTAGTCGTTCCTTCTTCTTCTTGCCCTGGCTGGAGTGAGAGGAGCTGGGCTCGGACCCCTGAGCGCTGGCGTTCCCGTCGTCATCCCCGTCTCCATCCTCCTCGTCATCGAAGCACCACTCGGGCAGGGCGGGGGCGGCCGGCGCGTCCTCCACATCCCCGTAGCGCCGGAAGAGCTCCTTCAGGTAGTCTCCTTTATAGATGCCCGGGGAGCGAGCCTGAGCGAACGCTGCCACAGCCGCCTCCACACTGACGAGAGCACACACACATCCTTCAGGACACACTCAACGCAATACTACAGATGCTCAGACTAGGGATGCGCTTGTAGGAAAATTTTGTCTGACGCCGATAATTCGTTACATTCGATCGATAACCGATATATTGGCCGATAAACCTCAATCCAAATTTGTATATAATTTTCGAGAGCCTGATTACAGAATTAAAAGCCGCCTCCCAAACACACACTTGATGTTCTTATTATAAACGCATGTAGCCGATATGACAGATATGCACTGCACTTGGCTGTATACTTGACCAAGCTGTATTTTACATTCGATTGATAACCGATATATTGGATATATGATTAGATTAAAAAGTTCGTCGAGACAAACTTTAAGTTGGCTTGTGAAAGTTTGGAACAGAAAGTTTGAAGAAGTTTAAAGTAGTTTGAAGTTTAAATTAGTCTAAAGTTTAAATTAATTTAAAGTTTAACTTAGTTCAAAGTAGTTTCTAGTTTAAAGTAGTTTAAAGTAATTTAAAGTTGCTTATGTTAACATTTCGACTTTAATCTCGAAACATTTCGACTTTAATCTCGAAACATTTCGACTTTAATCTCGAAACATTCCGACTTTAATCTCGAAACATTTCGACTTTAATCTCGAAACATTTCGACTTTAATCTCGAAACATTTCGACTTTAATCTAGAAATGCTAGATTTTTTTTTTTTTTTTTTACAGATTCTTTTTTTTTTTACTGACTTTTTTTTTTTTTTTAGGTTGCGGTTCAGGGCTTCCGTAGACATGGACATCTTGGATGACATGAGGGTGAGTAAATTATCAGCAAAAGTTTGTTTAAAACTGAACTACTTCTTTAACATTTATATTGCTATCCTAACTTTACACGATTCATTTTTGCATTTTATGTGCAGTCGAGACAAACTTTAAGTTGGCTTGTGAAAGTTTGGAACAGAAAGTTTGAAGAAATTTAAAGAAGTTTAAAGTAGTTTGAAGTTTAAATTAGTCTAAAGTTTAAATTAATTTAAAGTTTAACTTAGTTCAAAGTAGTTTCTAGTTTAAAGTAGTTTAAAGTAATTTAAAGTTGCTTATGTTAACATTTTGACTTTAATCTCGAAACATTCCGACTTTAATCTCGAAACATTCCGACTTTAATCTCGAAACATTCCGACTTTAATCTCGAAACATTCCGACTTTAATCTCGAAACATTCCGACTTTAATCTCGAAACATTTCGACTTTAATCTCGAAACATTTCGACTTTAATCTCGAAACATTTCGACTTTAATCTCGAAACATTTCGACTTTAATCACGAAACATTTCGACTTTAATCTCGAAATGCTAGATTTTTTTTTTTTTTTTTACAGATTCTTTTTTTTTACTGACTTTTTTTTTTTTTTTAGGTTGCGGTTCAGGGCTTCCGTAGACATGGACATGACACGGGGGTGAGTAAATTATCAGCAAAAGTTTGTTTAAAACTGAACTACTTCTTTAACATTTATATTGCTATCCTAACTTTACACGATTCATTTTTTCATTTTCTGTGCAGTCCGCAGCCTTGCGATGAGAGAAGCGGTCAATGGTGAGGGCTTATATATGCTCAAAACCAATCAAACCAATGCAATTTCTCCAACACTTCAGAGACGCATTGAAAGCTCCAGTGAGAGAAACACCAGGAACGGCAAACTCAATGAGGAGGACCCGGAGCCTGAAGACTGAAGACTTCCACACACATCTTTACAAACCTACGAGCGAAGGCAGTTTGTCAAACTTGATGTTATTCACCGTGCAGATGTGAGGGAGCCAGTTAGTCCCTATCTCGGATGATCCTTCAGCGCCAGGACTTTAGAAGCGTACAGTGCTTCAAGTGCTTTAATGCGCTATTTGACCGGCAGACTGCTTCCTGCCATGCCTTAGCTCATGAATATTAATTAGGTCACGTTGAGCGGTTAGCAAGCTTCCCAAAAGCGTCCAGTCCAGTCACGAGAAATGAATATTCATTGCCAAGCCTTCTTTTCAAATGCTGCCTGTCAGCTAATCAAGCAGGCGTCGAGCAAACACTGCGACATAATTCATATTCATGAGCCAAGAAACTGTAGCACTGATGAGACACAGGGACCGTTTGGGTATTTCCCTCATACATTTTTTTTTTTTTTTTGACATCTCAAATCTAAATTAGACCATAAAAAGTCCAATTAGGAACAGAACGAGTCAGTTAAATAGGGTTAGAGTGAGTTTGCTAGCACTGTTTTATCCTCTCAGCATTCAGCCATGTCACGCACACTGACCGAAGCTGATGCAAGCGAAGCCTTCACTTCTTCACATGTTTTTTTAATGCGCCCTCGTTGAAGTTTCAGTAGACGCTCCAAGGCAGACCGACTACTGTTCCAAGCCTTTCCATTTATAGACTACAACTCACTCCGAGACGTGGAAATGGCTTCTAAATTGTTCAACTTCTCCTGAAAAATGAACGCGGGATTGTTATGCTAGGTGAGCGACTCTGTATGTAAGGAGGAGCGATATCAAACTGACTCTAATCAAGTCTCACGATGATCAACGGGAGTCCACAAATAACAGGGACAAGAGCACTTTAGTTTTTTTAGTTTATTGATGTTGAGATGCATTGAAATGAAGTGTTCCTGCCTTCAACGCGGGATGTGTCCACTTCAGAAATGTTGTAATTTCGCCATGATGTATGATCAAGTGATTTTAGACGGAATAAATATACATATAAGGCAATATCATATTTCTTTTTTTCATTTATGGACAAAGACAAAAGGCGTTTTGAGTGCAAAATGAAGAACAAACGATGCGTTGCGTGTTATTAAAGGAGTAGATCACTTTTAAAAGTAAACTTTTGCTGATAATTTACTCACCCCCGTGTCATCCAAGATGTCCATGTCTTTCTTTCTTCAGTCGAAAAGAAATTAAGGTTTTTGATGAAAACATTCCAGGATTTTTCTCCATATAATGGACTTCAATGGGAACCAAACGGTTCAAGGTCCAAAAGACAGTTTCAGTGCAAACTGTTCAAAGGGCTTTGAACGTTTCCAGACGATGAATAAGGATCTTATCAAGCGAAACGAGCACTCATTTAATAAATAAATAACAAAGTTTAAGTTTTTATAAGCTCAAATGCTCGCCTTGCTCTGTTCTGTGATGCGCGTTCGTGACTCTCCTGTTCATCAAAATGAACGAATCTTTTTCCGAGTCAATTCGTTCATTTCGTTTGTTGAATAAACCAAATGACTCGAAAAATATTCGTTTATTTTGATAAACGAGTACGAACAGGAGTGTCACGAATGCAGAACAGAGCAAGGCGAGCATTTGAGCTTATAAAACTTAAACTTTGTTATTTATTTATTAAATGAGCGATCGTTTCGCTTGATAAGACCCTTATTCATCGCCTGGAATCGTTTAAAGCTCTTTGAACAGTTTGCACTGAAACTGTCTTTTGGACCTTGAACCGTTTGGTTCCCATTGAAGTCCATTATATGGAGAAAATCCTGGAATGTTTTCATCAAAAACCTTCATTTCGTGGACATGGACATCTTGGATGATATGGGGGTGAGTAAATTATCAGCAAAAGTTTGTTTAAAACTGAAGGTGCTTGTCATTGACTATGAAAAAAAGTGTCCATGTAAACGTATTGACTGTTCACAAGTGCCATATTTTACAATAATCAGAGTAAGGACTTAAAAATATGTACTATGTAAGTGTTTCTTTAAGGTCTGTAAATAATTCTTTAAGGTCATTTCGTGATTGAAATCATCATAGAGTTAGCAGCCATATGCAAATGAGGGTATGCATAGTAAAACTTCATATATGGTTATTTCGGGGAGGGGGGAGACAATCTTCCGCTGACTGGGTTTTATAAATCTGAATCTTGTGTACACACACTTTTAGGATGAAATCCACATGCTCTGTGCTCTGGCTCATGACGGCCCTGTGCTCTGGCTCCTCCGCAGCTCAGGGCTTCAGGTCGACTGGAAAAAGAGCAAACCGTCCCCAGCACAGAGTCTCTGTTCCCAGGATGGGGTCGACATGACAGCGCATCTCACGAACGAGCACACTCGGTCAATGCTGAACACCCTGCAGATGCTCAGAGGAACACGGCTGCGCACTGACGCCGGCTCACAGGCTCCTGGGTCATGTGGCGTCCTCAGAGACGGTTACGTGCGAGACGTGCGTGCTGGCAGACCCAGCCTTGTTGCACACGCTAATTTACTCACCCCCATGTCATCCAAGATGTCCATGTCTTTCTTTCTTCAGTCGAAAAAAAATGAAGGTTTTTGATGAAAACATTCCAGGAATTTCTCCATATAATGGACTTCAATGGGAACCAAACAGTTCAAGGTCCAAAAGACAGTTTCAGTCAAACTGCAAACTGTTCAAAGGGCTTTAAACGACTCCAGACGATGAATAAGGGTCTTATCAAGCAAAACGATCACTCATTTAATAAATGAATAACAAAGTTTAAGTTTTATAATTTCTATTCATTATAATCCTGGAATGTTTTCATCAAAAACCTTAATTTCTTTTTGACTGACGAAAGAAAGACATGGACATCTTGGATGACGTGGGGGCGAGTAAATTATCAGCAAAAGTTTTTTGAAAAGTGAACTACTCCTTTAATAGAAATCATTTGTAACTAGGGTTGGGTATCGTTTGAATTTGAACGATTCTGATTCCGATTCCGATTCCTTGTTTCGATTCCGGTTCCTAACGATTCTCGATTTCGATTCTTTTAAGAGGCAGGGTCAAAAAAGTTTAGCTAACCTTGCTAACCAACGGTCTTTCGGAAGGAAATAATCCTTTCTGAAGGAAATACTCCTTCGGTCACAAATACTTGTCACAAATTTTGCATTTTGCCGAGATTTCGTTATTTTTAGAAAAGTGAAGCCACACTTTGGATCATCGACGTAAGCTACTCATGTTCGACTCGCGCGGTTATGCCAACACTTCCGGTAGACGCTTCTTCGTTGGTGTTGTCCAGCGGTTTCTTCTTCCGCTCGGCGGACTGTGAATATCGAAACTAGGAATCGAAATTTTAACTTTTAAACGATTCCGGGAAAAACTAAAAGTTAGTCCCGGTTCCAATCGATACTCGATTCTCGATACCCAACCCTATTTGTAACATTAAAAAAAGGTCACACTTTTGATCATTTAAAGTGTTCTTGCTGTATAAAAGGTATTTATTTTTAATTTTTAAATGCTTGAAAATAGCATCTAGCACTAGACACATGTGGGCACTCTTCAGGCCGTGGCAGGTCTACCCTTACATCTCATTGCATAGACGCACGTTAATGATATTTTGTGTGATTTGTACGTTTGCAGCCTGTATTAAATGTGATGAGAGAAAATAATAGCAAGAAAAGTCCTCGTGGGCCGCACAGAAAAACACACAGCATGAAGTCTGATGCGCAAACTAATGATCCTTATGAATCTGCTCTTTTAGTTACGGTTTGAATTAGTCAGTCGAGTAATTCACTTTAATTTGTTTTGTAATGAGTGATGTTTTAGGTAATTAGTGTGTGTGCAAAAAGAGCCATTTTTAGGTTAGCTTGGCTTGAATCCTCCGGCAAGTGTGGCCAGTCTACATGTGTTTATCGGGTGAGTGCCCGTGTGTGCTTTCTAACCTCCAGTCCATTTTCTCCACCAGGTAGGCACATATTAAGAAGCCCGTGCGGTTGAAGCCGTGTGTGCAGTGAACGCCTGCGGGAGACAGAACACAACAAGTGACTTAAAGCAAACTGAATCACACAGACCACCCACCTGCCAAACCAATCATTTCTGGGCACATGAACGATTTTCATCCTCCACTGGAATCAATGTCATCGTTTTTGGTTATTTATGCTGTGTGCATGGGCGGATCCAGACACTGGCGTTTGGAAAGATGCAGTGGTAATTGATGACAAAACAAAGCCCTTCATTTAGAGAGGACTGCTCTCCTCTTCGTTGAAACACATATTAAACAGGCAGCACAGAGAGCTGAACTGCTCAAGCCAGCCGCAGCTTGAAAATAGCTGTGAACTTATTAAGATAATTACAGTCATCAGAGGGATGTGGCGAGAGACGGGCTTTACGAGCGCTTCTTTCATAGAGCTGGCCTTTTGTTTGGAGTTTGCCATTTTTGTGACAGGGTAATGATCCAACATAGAGCTGAAAAACAGAGATGCAAAGGCCAAAGCCATCCATCTAATGCACATGAACATAGTAGGGGCATCACAGTGTATTGGTACTGACTGATTTATTAAAAAAGGTAAATACTGATATTGTATCAATACTAAACATAAAACAATATTGTAATTAATTCAGCGCCAGTTACTCCAACACAGTAGGTGGCGGTATGATCTTAAAGGGATAGTTCACCCCAAAATGAAAATTCTGTCAGTAATGGGGTATATGCACGCATAAGTTCCGCATTTGACGCAAGGATGCTCGTCCACTTCCGGTTGTGCAGATTTAAGCGAAGGGAAACCGAGGAAAACGGGATTATGACGGAGTCTCCAAAATTGACTGTCCTCCCGTCTTTGAAACGAAACGTACATACGTTTAGATGCATTTTTATATATAGTTATGTTTATTTAACCCTTATGCTGCATTAGGGACATTTTTGGTCTTTTGCAGTTTAATTTCTTTGACCATTTTGGCTGTTTTAATGCAAATGGTATGAAATTTGGCAAAATTGTGACTTTTTGGATGCATGTAAAAAATGTGATCCCATTTTGCAAAATATGTATAACACACACTGTGTAGATCAAATAGTAACACTCAGCACCATAAAGACCAAAAATGGCCCATTGAAACCCATTAAAACGTTGTTTAAATCTGAGGCTGTCAGTAATACATAAAACATGATTTTTGCACAAACATCCTTTCATTTTGAAGCAAAAGCATTATATTTGCATTATATAGTCTATTCCACCAGATGACGTCACTACAGATTTATTCCCTATGGGTGGAAATGCACCTTATTTTAGGCAATAGGCAATGTTTAATAGGTGGCCATTTTTGGTCTCTAACGCGCTAAGTGGGATTTTTTGCAAAGTGGGACTGTGATAATCCAAATCTAAAGTTTTCTCTTTGCATTTAGTTTTTTGAAAATAATTTATTTTTTGTGTTTTTTCCTCATACAAATCGATGGTTTCGCAAACAAAACTGGTAATTAAAGGGTTAAAATCCTGAAATTAAATACATTTTTGGTAGTTATGATGAGGACTGATGCTGGTTAAAAGATTTAACTTGGTAAAAGTGGAAAATAATAATAATATGTAATATTTTAGGCAATGTTTAATATGTGGCCATTTTTGGTCCTTAATGCACTCAACGGTGTTAAAAATCTAATGCAGCACAAGGGTTAATATAATTTTAAAAAGAAGCATAAACACAACGAGGGGTGTCTGTTTTGTCTGTTTTTGTGACTAACGTTTCCTTAGTATAACCATGGAGTATAAAATTCAATATAAATTCTCGGTATTGCATTGGACTTCACAATTGGCGGAAGTTATCGAGCATCCTTACATCTTCACCGGAAAATACCGCCATGCATAGAGCCCATTACTCTCCCTCGTACTGTTCAAACCCCGTAAGGCTTTCGTTCATCTTCGGAACACAAATTGAGATATTTTGTATTAAATCTGAGAGCTGGATCACTGCTACATAGGCTTCTTAAGGGATCGAAACTGGAACATGAAGACATCGTTAAAATAGTCCGAGTGACTACAGTGGCTCAACCTTAAGTTTATCAAGCGACGAGAACACTTTTTGTGCTCAACATACAAACAAAAATAACGACTTTATTCCACTATTTATTTCCTTCTCTGTGGGCCATGAGATTTCACGTAGTGTAACAGCGCAGTGCTTCCGTTTACACGCAGGCTCGCTATTGGCCGACGCTGGTCATGTGTGTGATGCGTGTGACGTACAACACAGAAGCTTTGCGTAGTTTCACTATGTGAAATCTCGAGGCCAACAGAGAAGGAAATGAAGGGGAAAATGTGATGCAGTTAGCAAACATGCTAACGCTGAGCCTTCTCTGCTAAGAGCGGTATTTAGATGAATATGAGCTGAGCACTTTTCTTTCTGTGCGCTTTGTACAGTTATATTCACAAACATAGCCTCCCTACATTTCTAAGTTGTGTGGGATTCAATGGTCAACACAGAGAAAACACAACAAAGTTAAAGAGTACTAAATACCTTTCAGAGTAACTAAACACTGAACTTTTTTTAGTTAATGATCTGTAAGAATGGATCTTTATTAATACCAGTCATTGATTCGAGGAACTTTTTTGACATTTGTGTATGAAGTTTTTTATTTCTACAATATATGGTGTTAAAAAACGTGCTGCCCTCTTCAGGTTGAACGGTGGCTACTGCAGTTGAACTTTCCTATAGGATGTTCCACACTTCGTGACGTATGCAGGTTTCAGCTCACCACGCGAGCTACGCCCTTGGCAGTATGAAAAACAGCTTGTTTCGTCAAAACCACTGTAGGGAGTCAGGAGTTGGAATTGCGAGTATTGAAAACGATCAGGATAGAGTGTTTTAGCATCTATTTTGTTACCTCTATCTCTGCTGGGGTCTGCCCACTTTTTCAGCATTTTTCAAATATTGCCAGTGGGTGGAGTCAGGCTCTGACCAGGGGTTTTGTTACCCTTTAAAGATGAATTAGACTAATATATTTTTTATGTGCTTCAAAACCACAGCAATAACGGCAACCCACTGCTCCGGGTTTGCAGTGTGTGTGTGTTCAATTCTGAGAATCGCCTCGACACACCTGTCTAGATGCGTGTCTCCTCGACACACCTGTCTGGACGCGTGTCTCCTCGACACACCTGTCTAGATGCGTGTCTCCTCGACACACCTGTCTGGACGCGTGTCTCCTCGACACACCTGTCTAGACGCGTGTCTCCTCGACACACCTGTCTGGACGCGTGTCTCCTCGACACACCTGTCTGGACGCGTGTCTCCTCGACACACCTGTCTGGACGCGTGTCTCCTAGACACACCTGTCTGGAAGCGTGTCTCCTCGACACACCTGTCTGGACGCGTGTCTCCTAGACACACCTGTCTGGAAGCGTGTCTCCTCGACACACCTGTCTGGACGCATGTCGCCTCAACACACCTGTCTGGAAGCGTGTCTCCTCGACACACCTGTCTGGACGCATGTCGCCTCAACACACCTGTCTGGACGCGTGTCTCCTCGACACACCTGTCTGGAAGCGTGTCTCCTCGACACACCTGTCTGGACGCATGTCGCCTCAACACACCTGTCTGGACGCATGTCTCCTCGACACACCTGTCTGGACGCATGTCGCCTCAACACACCTGTCTGGACGCATGTCGCCTCAACACACCTGTCTGGACGCATGTCTCCTCGACACACCTGTCTGGACGCATGTCGCCTCAACACACCTGTCTGGACGCATGTCTCCTCGACACACCTGTCTGGACGCATGTCGCCTCAACACACCTGTCTGGACGCATGTCTCCTCGACACACCTGTCTGGACGCATGTCTCCTCGACACACCTGTCTGGACGCGTGTCTCCTCGACACACCTGTCTGGACGCATGTCGCCTCAACACACCTGTCTGGACGCATGTCGCCTCAACACACCTGTCTGGACGCATGTCGCCTCAACACACCTGTCTGGACGCATGTCGCCTCAACACACCTGTCTGGACGCATGTCGCCTCAACACACCTGTCTGGAAGCGTGTCTCCTCAACACACCTGTCTGGACGCGTGTCTCCTCGACACACCTGTCTGGAAGCGTGTCTCCTCGACACACCTGTCTGGACGCATGTCGCCTCAACACACCTGTCTGGAAGCGTGTCTCCTCAACACACCTGTCTGGACGCGTGTCTCCTCGACACACCTGTCTGGAAGCGTGTCTCCTCGACACACCTGTCTGGACGCATGTCGCCTCAACACACCTGTCTGGAAGCGTGTCTCCTCAACACACCTGTCTGGACGCGTGTCTCCTCGACACACCTGTCTGGAAGCGTGTCTCCTCAACACACCTGTCTGGACGCATGTCGCCTCAACACACCTGTCTGGACGCATGTCTCCTCGACACACCTGTCTGGACGCATGTCGCCTCAACACACCTGTCTGGAAGCGTGTCTCCTCAACACACCTGTCTGGACGCATGTCGCCTCAACACACCTGTCTGGACGCGTGTCTCCTCAACACACCTGTCTGGACGCGTGTCTCCTCGACACACCTGTCTGGAAGCGTGTCTCCTCGACACACCTGTCTGGACGCATGTCGCCTCAACACACCTGTCTGGAAGCGTGTCTCCTCAACACACCTGTCTGGACGCGTGTCTCCTCGACACACCTGTCTGGAAGCGTGTCTCCTCAACACACCTGTCTGGACGCATGTCGCCTCAACACACCTGTCTGGACGCATGTCTCCTCGACACACCTGTCTGGACGCATGTCGCCTCAACACACCTGTCTGGACGCATGTCACCTCAACACGCCTGTCTGGACGCGTGTCTCCTCGACACACCTGTCTGGAAGCGTGTCTCCTCGACACACCTGTCTGGACGCATGTCGCCTCAACACACCTGTCTGGACGCATGTCTCCTCGACACACCTGTCTGGACGCGTGTCACCTCAACACACCTGTCTGGACGCGTGTCTCCTCGACACACCTGTCTGGACGCGTGTCTCCTCAACACACCTGTCTAGACGCGTGTCTCCTCGACACACCTGTCTGGACGCATGTCGCCTCAACACACCTGTCTGGACGCATGTCGCCTCAACACACCTGTCTGGAAGCGTGTCTCCTCGACACACCTGTCTGGAAGCGTGTCTCCTCAACACACCTGTCTGGACGCGTGTCTCCTCAACACACCTGTCTAGACGCGTGTCTCCTCGACACACCTGTCTGGACGCATGTCGCCTCAACACACCTGTCTGGACCAAGGTTATTATAGTTTTGCATTTTTCATTAGTTTTTATTTTTATTTCGTTTTGAATTTTTGTTTTCAAATTCAGTTTAGTTTTAATTAGTTTTAAAAGTGGGTTTGCTAGTTTAGTTTAGTTTCTATTTTTTGAAAATGCTTAGTTTTAGTTTAGTTTTTATTAGTTTTAGTGTTAGTTTTAGTCTTTTTTTTTTGTAGTTTGGGTTATTTGTCAGGGGCAAGGTTGAAAAAGGTCAGAAAAAGAATTGTGTAACAATAACTCAACAAAAACATCATACAATTTTAGAAATATGTATTCAACATTAAAACCAGTACATAAAATGAAGCCTACAATGTGAAAATCCTTTACCGTAACAATCTAGATATCTTCTATAAAAAAATCCCACAGCTTTACAATTTCCACACCTTATACTAAATTTACCCTATACAACACTAATCTGGACAGAAGCAGCAAACAGTCAGTGTAAGAGTAAAATAATGACGTAACATTATTTAATATTTGAATCACAGCTTATAGAGTTTTGACACCGACAACCAAGCAGCAAGGCTGCAACAGGGTCTGAAAACTAGTGAGGTAATAATGGTTAATAATTACCTCACAATAATTAGTAATATAATAATGGTTAGGCTATTGGACCCACATTTCCCCATGGACATGAAGGGATTTTTTAAAGGAATTTACCATATATATATATATATATATATATATATATATATATATATATATATATATATATATATTATATTAACTATTAAATGGCACTTTCTGGAGAGTTTTGTGCAAAGAAACAGAATAAAAGTAGGTCTAAATAAATTGCTAGTTGAATAGATTGCTAGTTGAGAAACACTACTTTAATTATTGCATTTATGATGACTATGTGAAACGTTAACAAAGCATGAGCTGTCTTCCAGCTGGCCAGTAAGGTTATTTTGGCAAATTTTATTCTGTAACATACAGATCTGTATTATGCTATTGTTTTTACAGATAATCACAATGATCATTGCGTTTGGTGTGGTTGCCTTATGCAATTGCAGTTTGTCTATAAGCTTTTTTTATTAACGCAGACAGTAAAATGTGGCCAGATATTGCTACGAAAAACAAGCAAATAATTTAATAACAATTCGAAATTACTTCAAAGCTTGTGTTTTGGAAATAAGATTAATATATCACTAACACTAACATGCAACTTTACACTAGGCTATATTAACTTCCTAAAGTGTCACAAAAAATCCGAAACACAGGTCCAGAAGATTACCGCACCATTCGATTAGGTGGATCTGGCAACACAGAGGCTACACTAGGGCCCTCATTCACAATGCGTTCTCAAGCCCCCTTCACTGCGCTAGCTTCTCGCTGCAACATGAATTGCAAACACACAGGTGGTCTAAACATGGCTAATTAATCATTCACATAATCATTCAATCATGCCATTCCATTTTTGAATGTAAAAAAAAAATGGCCGAGGTCCGGACTGGTTAGCCACGGCCATGCCCACTGCCCAGCAGCATTTTACCTCAAAATTGCAACTAAGTCAGTAACTTTCTAACGAAGGCTCAATCGCTTCTCGGGTTGACATTAACACACTTACAGAATTGTATTAAGAATTTAACATATTTTTACACCACCTTTTAATGTGTGATTGTGTAAATGTTCATCATGAGATACCAACCTTTCGCGAACTTGCTTTTAACATTGATCGAACCCTCGTTTTCATAGAGACGCGGTGTGCATTGCACGGAGGGGAGGGGCTGTGTGTGTGCGTGCATTTGAGAGAGAGACGGAGGGAGAGAGCGTTACAGGGAAATGAAATGCAACGAATACACTGCGTGTTTTAAATAGTGTTAAAGACGAAAACTAAGGACATTTGCTCTATAATTTTATTTTATTTTAGTTAGTTTTGCAAACACACATTACAGTTTTAGTTAGTTATAGTTTTTTTGTAATGGCTCGTTTTTATTTTTATTTCAGTTAACGACAATGTTTTTTCCCATCTAGTTTTCGTTTTTTCGTTAGTTTTCGTTAACGATTATAACCTTGGTCTGGACGCATGTCGCCTCAACACACCTGTCTGGAAGCGTGTCTCCTCGACACACCTGTCTGGAAGCGTGTCGCCTCAACACACCTGTCTGGACGCATGTCGCCTCAACACACCTGTCTGGAAGCGTGTCTCCTCGACACACCTGTCTGGAAGCGTGTCGCCTCAACACACCTGTCTGGACGCATGTCGCCTCAACACACCTGTCTGGACGCATGTCGCCTCAACACACCTGTCTGGACGCATGTCGCCTCAACACACCTGTCTAGACGTGTGTCGCCTCAACACACCTGTCTGGACGCGTGTCACCTCAACACACCTGTCTGGACGCATGTCGCCTCAACACACCTGTCTGGACGCGTGTCTCCTCGACACACCAGTCTGGAAGCGTGTCTCCTCGACACACCTGTCTGGAAGCGTGTCGCCTCAACACACCTGTCTGGACGCATGTCGCCTCAACACACCTGTCTGGAAGCGTGTCTCCTCGACACACCTGTCTGGAAGCGTGTCTCCTCGACACACCTGTCTGGAAGCGTGTCGCCTCAACACACCTGTCTGGATGCGTGTCTCCTCGACACACCTGTCTGGATGCGTGTCTCCTCGACACACCTGTCTGGAAGCGTGTCTCCTCGACACACCTGTCTGGAAGCGTGTCTCCTCGACACACCTGTCTGGAAGCGTGTCGCCTCAACACACCTGTCTGGATGCGTGTCTCCTCGACACACCTGTCTGGATGCGTGTCTCCTCGACACACCTGTCTGGAAGCGTGTCTCCTCAACACACCTGTCTAGACGCATGTCTCCTCGACACACCTGTCTGGACGCATGTCGCCTCAACACACCTGTCTGGAAGCGTGTCGCCTCAACACACCTGTCTAGACGCGTGTCACCTCAACACACCTGTCTGGACGCGTGTCACCTCAACACACCTGTCTGGACGCGTGTCTCCTCGACACACCTGTCTGGAAGCGTGTCGCCTCAACAAACCTGTCTGGAAGCGTGTCGCCTCAACAAACCTGTCTGGACGCGTGTCTCCTCGACACACCTGTCTGGAAGCGTGTCTCCTCAACACACCTGTCTAGACGCGTGTCTCCTCGACACACCTGTCTGGAAGCGTGTCGCCTCAACAAACCTGTCTGGAAGCGTGTCGCCTCAACAAACCTGTCTGGACGCATGTCACCTCAACACACCTGTCTGGACGCGTGTCTCCTCGACACACCTGTCTGGAAGCGTGTCTCCTCAACACACCTGTCTGGACGCGTGTCTCCTCGACACACCTGTCTGGAAGCGTGTCTCCTCAACACACCTGTCTAGACACATGTTGCCTCAACACACCTGTCTGGATGCGTGTCACCTCAACACACCTGTCTGGACGCGTGTCTCCTCGACACACCTGTCTGGAAGCGTGTCTCCTCAACACACCTGTCTGGACGCGTGTCTCCTCGACACACCTGTCTGGAAGCGTGTCTCCTCAACACACCTGTCTGGACGCATGTCGCCTCAACACACCTGTCTGGACGCGTGTCGCCTCAACACACCTGTCTGGACGCGTGTCTCCTCGACACACCTGTCTGGAAGCGTGTCTCCTCGACACACCTGTCTAGACGCATGTCTCCTCGACACACCTGTCTAGACGCATGTCTCCTCGACACACCTGTCTAGACGCATGTCGCCTCAACACACCTGTCTGGACGCGTGTCTCCTCGACACACCTGTCTGGAAGCGTGTCTCCTCAACACACCTGTCTAGACGCGTGTCTCCTCGACACACCTGTCTGGAAGTGTCGCCTCAACACACCTGTCTAGACGCGTGTCACCTCGACACACCTGTCTGGACGCATGTCGCCTCAACACACCTGTCTGGACGCATGTCGCCTCAACACACCTGTCTAGAAGTGTATCATAAGAGCTTTATCATCTGCTTCAGGCAGGAGCTAAACTCTGCAGGACAGTGACCCTCCAGGAGCAGGACCCCTGAACTGAGGATTCCCATCTTCAACCAGATGAACTGGATAATACTGATCCAATCTGACTTCTGACCTGTAATGTTGCCTGGATCATGGTCACACACTGTTCACTCGTTGGCCCCCGACTGACCTAGGTTCCCCCAAGGGTTTTTTCTCCATGATGGAGTTTCATTTCATTCCCACATTCGCCTTTGGCTTTTGGCTTGCTTAGTAGGGGAGGATTTGATGAACAACATTTTATGAAATCTGCTGCTCGTTGATTCACAGCTAGTATGTTTGACTTCAAGCTGAAATAAAAATGGTTTTATTTATTGTTTTATTTCAGTTCAAGTTTATTTTATGTTAAAAGAATTGTATGGTTTTAATTTTAGATAACTATAATAACCCAAGGTGCAACATATAAGATAGCCATTAAGGACAGCCAGGCCTCTCAACGCCCTTCTATATTACTGGGGGAAAACCAAATATAACATCAAGGCTCATATTGTGTTGTTCTGTCTGTGTGTAGCGTTTGTCAAGGCACTCGTGTGATGGAGGGACTCCTGACCTCACCCCGGCTTAGGTTGTAAGGTTTGCAATAAAACAGCTGACGAGCTGTGAAGGTCTGAGCAGCAACATGTTTGCTGGAGGTTATGGCTATCAAAAGATCAACTGTTAAATCTAAGGGTTCACATTACCGTTCAATACTAAAAGTTAATGAAACTAAAGTGAGAGTAAAGAGTAAAAACTTTTATAATGTTACAGTGATACAATGTTCTTTCTACTCATCAAAGAATGGCAAAATATGAAGTGGCACATCTATTTTCACCATTGATTATAATGAGAAATGTTTCTTGAGCATCAAATCAGTGATTTCTGAATCTGACTAATTTATGCAGAAATCAACGCATGTCACGGTGGGGCTGCAGTCTAGGATCTGATCGCAGCAGTCAGTGTTATTTAACACAGAACTCAAGGTATTCAGGAAATAGCCAGCACAGTCTAGGAGAAGTTAAATGGAAATTAGAGACGTTTCAGAGGTGGCACGAGTTATTACGCTTTCATGAAACATTACGAATAATAGCATAATAATGTGCCCTGATGAAACATTTCCAATAAGACCATCTCCATACATTCCCCAGGGAGCGAAACTGTCCTTTCACTTGTACAAGTGGAGAAGAGTTTCACATGTTATCTACAGACCCTGATAAAGTGTCTTTATTAGTAAATCACAAGCAACCGGAAACGTTTTTCCAAAGTGGACGCTAGCCAAATGTCAAATGGACAGATTCAACCAAGCGTAATGTCTACGAGTTCTTGATCAGCCTGCCTTCAACATCAGATTTACACTTCCAATGACTCGACAAAGTATCGCCAAATGAGATTTCTTATCAAATCATTCTCACATGGGCTCAGCTGTATTGGTATTTCTGGGATTATATCCTCAAGCAATAGAAAAATATAGATTTCATCAGAGGCGAACACGGCAAATGCCACACACTCATCAGTGTGAGTTCATATCAAACCCCACAGCTGTGCCAGTCAGATAGTGATTTAACAAAGAAAACTTTCAGACCACAGTGATGCAAACAGTGAAGTCTAAGCCACTCGACTCATTGATGTTTGGGCTTTGATGGGCGTCTGAGGTACTTTGTAGGGATTTACTCTGTTATTTATACACTTGAACATCTACCGAGAGGGTTTTTGGCTAAGAGCATCATGGTGTGGTGTGAGAAAACTCCCCAAACACAACTGAAAGGGTTGAAGCGACAGCACTGGGGATACTGGGTTGTGTTCTGCCATCAGATGCAGCATCGAGCTCAGATTCATTCACTGGGAGAGACGCGTCGATTTAAAGAGTGAAAACAGAAACTCACAGCGCAATACTCACTGTTTCAGGTATTCCATTACATCTAATAATCCCATCTCATTAGCAGCACACGTGTCTTTAACTACCCTACAGGTTTATTGTTAGCAGTGTGTGCAATACAACATGAAAATATATATATATATATATATATATATATATATGAAGAGTTCAGATGCAAAAGCCTCTAAGTACCATTTGAAATTTTCTTCTAAAATAATCATTTTGATCAAGCTTGTATATTTAAATTCAGTAATTTCACTTAAATGGCAATTCATAGGTAATCTTCATTGCCATTTAAGTGAAATTACTGAACTTAAATATACAAGCTTGATAAAAATTAACATTCTTGAAGAAAATTTCAAATGGCATTTAGAGGTTTTTGCATCTGAACTCTTCATATATATATATATATATATATATATAACAGTAAACCTGCAGAGTAGTTAAAGACACCTAATATGTGCAGTGCATGTATATGAAGAACATTTCTCATTTCAGAGAAGTGCTGAAAACTAATTTAAGCGCTCGCTACTCCTCACCAGTGTTACGCTTCACACTCCCACAGCGCTTCACAAGTCATGTGACCATTTACATACACACACACCATCCTACAACTGAGGAAACCACGTCAGACTCTCATTCCTGAAAAATAAACGACCTGACAAGCATTCATCACGCGGCTCGAATCATCGAGGAATCATCATGGTGTCACTGCGAGAATAAGTACCTCTGCTAACTCACGAACACACACGCGACTCACAAACTTAAAGCTGCGGTCGTTTTTTGGGTTAAAAATTATCCAATATTTGAGAAATAACCAGCCAGTGTTCAACACTCTCTGCTTGCCAAAGTTTGTGATAATGTTTTTAACTCCAGTGGTACTGGTAGATTTGCAGGAGATTAGAGCGTGTCTTTGCGTCATTACGTCACATCTGTACACAAACATCTGTACACACAGCATGAAATCTAAAATGGCCTTTCTTATTTTTCATATGGAATATTGCAGTGTTTATTCGAAATGATTATTGTGTTAAATTCGTTCATTATCTTTAGATAAAATATCTTCCAGCATCTCTTCTCTTCTCTGATGATGACAACCTGTCACTCACATGAGATCCACCAATAGCAAACCACAACCATCCAATCAATTCCCAATGGACAAAGCCAAGCCCCGCCCACATTTGTTATTGTTCCTGAAGCGTTTCGCTTTAATATCCGACACAATAGAGAAAGAAAAGACTACAACAACTAAACAACCTTTTCATGGCGGATTTAAAAACTTTCAGATATAAACGCTTAATATACTTAAATGCCTGAAAACAGTTTTCTATAAGTTTACATTTCTTCACAGAACTGGAATTTATTTAAATTCTTTATATAAGTACTTGTTTTTTTCACAGCAGTGTTTATTATAACTGGTTCATACGGATTATTATGCCCTCATAATCCTTAATCAAAAACATAAACAATGTCCGCCCCCTTCTCTGATGATGCATACAACGGCTGGACACTACAGAGCCTAAGCCCCGCCCCTCCGCTTCCGGCTCATGAGAGCTTATTTCGGAAAAAATATGTATGGTAGTCGATGGCGAGAGACAGCTTATCTTTTTATTCTGTCTGAACTGTGCCCTGAATTACACATATGATGTTTGTCGATTTAAAAAAATAATTATGAAAGTCAAGAAAGTTGCAGTTTGTCATAAAACAGAAGAGAAATATTTAGTTTTATGTGAAAAATCGCTCTCAATCTCCCGGGAAGCGAAACAACAAGCAAGATCCGCCTCTCGTGCGTGTGCAGTCTGGTACAACACACTCAGGCATGGCGGCATAACATGACGATTATAACGGAAGACTATAGACACAATGACAGACGTTAGCTTCAGTAAACTTAGCTTCTATTAGCTTCAGTAAAGTTAGCTTCTCTTAGCTTCAGTAAAGTTAGCTTCTCTTAGCTTCAGTAAAGTTAGCTTCTCTTAGCTTCAGTAAAGTTAACTTCTGTTAGCTTCAGTTAGCTTCAGTAAAGTTAGCTTCTGTTAGCTTCAGTAAAGTTAACTTCTGTTAGCTTCAGTAAAGTTAGCTTCTGTTAGCTTCAGTAAAGTTAGCTTCTGTTAGCTTCAGTAAAGTTAACTTCTGTTAGCTTCAATAAAGTTAGCTTCTGTTAGCTTCAGTAAAGTTAGCTTCTGTTAGCTTCAGTAAAGTTAACTTCAGTAAAGTTAGCTTCAGCAATGTTAGCTTCAACAAAGTTAGCTTCAACAAAGTTAGCTTCAGCAAAGTTAGCTTCTGTTAGCTTCAGTAAAGTTAGCTTCTGTTAGCTTCAGTAAAGTTAGCTTCAGTAAAGTTAGCTTCAACAAAGTTATCTCCAACAAAGTTAACGTCAGCAAAGTTAGCTTCAGCAAAGTTAGCTTCTGTTAGCTTCAGTAAAGTTAGCTTCTGTTAGCTTCAGTAAAGCTAGCTTCAATAAAGTTAGCTTCCGCAAAGTTAGCTTCCGCAAAGTTAGCTTCAGTCATTGAGAGAAAATGTGCACTTTTGGGTTTGTAGTCTATGTAATTACATATTTTCAGTCTTATACCTCAACAGTTTTACAACAAACTGCGACTTTCTTGATTGTAAAATGTATCTTTTAAATTGACAAACATCATATGTGTAAATCAGGGCACAATTCAAACGAGATCAAGATATTTGTTGTCTCTCGCCACATTTTTTTTTTCAGAAATAAGGACCCATGGTGGTCGACCGGAAGGGGAGGGGCTTAAGCTCTAAATACATCCGTCCCAGGTGAGTTTCAGTCCCGCCTCTCCAGGACCCTGTGGAGCTTCAGTCACATTTCAGTCAAAATCAATTCATTTGAATAGGAATCTGTGCGGTTGTGAATTTTGCATTGGGTTTGTGTGAATTCAGCACTGGACCCACAGAGAGAGAGCAGTGCTTCACACACTCATGCAGCTTTATCACTAGTCACATTAACATGCAATCAATCACGTCCTGTCCCATGCCATGCGTCCCGCTCCCCATAAAGCCGTTTCACGTCACGTCAGTATACGTCAGTAGGGAAGAAAAGCCCGGCGCAATTTCTGATTTCAAAGCATCCCAAGATGCACCTTGATTGAAGAAGCCCATGTAGGCCTATACAATTTGATTCATACTTTATATAGGTAATGTTTTTGTTCTGTGATTATTTCGTCATATCATTTCATATGACAGTGTCTTGTGTTGCTATTTCACAGAGCAAAGACTCTCCTGCTAACACACACTTCCTTTTAAGGGTGATCAATCTTCCCCAGAACCAACTAACACTACAGGTCATGATACACACATTCATCTTTCACTTTATTGGCTGAAATGCTGTCCACAAAAGTGTTGGAAATGCGATTGACAGTAAGTGAAGCTGGTGCACGTCGAGTTCCCAGATGTGTGTGTTAGTGAACCGAGCTGATCTGAACACACACGATTATAAGCTGCCGGTAAAACACACACTGACACATACAGCGCAACCTTTGATATCAGAGTTCAATATTCAATATCAGTTTAATTCCATTTCCTTATGTTAATGTTACATTCAGATGAATTATGATCTTTTCATCAGCTCTGTGATGTTCTGCTCCCTCCTTCAGTGAAAGTCTACAGGTTTTTTAATATTTTTTTCCTGTTTATAGTGCTTGCAAACACAATAATTATCTGGAGTACTGCTATGAATTATTATTATTCCAGGTTAGTTAACTTCACTGATTAATAATGAGAGTGATCTTGAGCTTCACATGTGTTGCTCTGCTGCCCTGAGCTCAGACTCTCTGCGTTCCCATGTTCCCGGCGGTGTCAATCACACTGTTGCCGTGGTGATAACAATGACACTCATAATACTCCATCCTCTCGCGTCTCATTTAGCAGGATCCCAGCGACTCAAGAGCGCCTCCAGCAGGACAAGCTCAAACGGCACAATCACCAACCCAACACACACTTGTGCAAATCCAAACCTCAGGTTTAGGTGACAAAGCATGTATGTAAAAACTATTTGTTTTGATATATGTGCATTTGAACTAATGTTTGGGGATTTTTTTCCACATTAAATTGATCAAAGACACGTTACAGACTATTTCTATTTCATATATTTCACCTCAGTCATTGGCTGCACATAAGCACTGATGAGAATTATTCATAGAGTTCACTGTGTGTCACTGACTCAATAAAATCTCCCATGATGCCCCATTCATGACGCCTGGATGGTTCAGCCATATTCTTTCACATATTTAGCCAATAAATGAAATGTAATTTTACTTTCATTCTCCTTCATCTATTCTTGTCTTGATCATATCATATATCTAAACATGTATCAGAACTTATTAAATCCACATTCATTTTAGTTCAATGAAAAATAAGAAAATACTTACGAAAAGAAGTTTCATTTGTGCATTGATGAAGTTCATTTATTTACAATAATTAAAAAGCAAACCTGTAGATTTAAAATTATATAAAATCATTTACCTATTTAAATTAGAGCAACTGTTGTGATTGGTCTACTCTGCTCTGATTGGTCAGATGGCCCAGTCTGTTGTGATTGGTCTACTCTGCTCTGATTGGTCAGATGACCCAGTCTGTTGTGATTGGTCTACTCTGCTCTGATTGGTCAGATGGCCCAGTCTGTTGTGATTGGTCTACTCTGCTCTGATTGGTCAGATGGCCCAGTCTGTTGTGATTGGTCTACTCTGCTCTGATTGGTCAGATGACCCAGTCTGTTGTGATTGGTCTACTCTGCTCTGATTGGTCAGATGGCCCAGTCTGTTGTGATTGGTCTACTCTGCTCTGATTGGTCAGATGACCCAGTCTGTTGTGATTGGTCTACTCTGCTCTGATTGGTCAGATGGCCCAGTCTGTTGTGATTGGTGTACTCTGCTCTGATTTATCAGATGGCTCAGTCTGTTGTGATTGGTCTACTCTGCTCTGATTGGTCAGATGGCCCAGTCTGTTGTGATTGGTCTACTCTGCTCTGATTGGTCAGATGGCCCAGTTTGTTGTGATTGGTCTACTCTGCTCTGATTGGTCAGATGGCCCAGTCTGTTGTGATTGGTCTACACTGCTCTGATTGGTCAGATGGCCCAGTCTGTTGTGATTGGTCTACTCTGCTCTGATTGGTCAGATGACCCAGTCTGTTGTGATTGGTCTACTCTGCTCTGATTGGTCAGATGGCCCAGTCTGTTGTGATTGGTCTACTCTGCTCTGATTGGTCAGATGACCCAGTCTGTTGTGATTGGTCTACTCTGCTCTGATTGGTCAGATGACCCAGTCTGTTGTGATTGGTCTACTCTGCTCTGATTGGTCAGATGGCCCAGTCTGTTGTGATTGGTCTACTCTGCTCTGGTTGATCAGATGGCTCAGTCTGTTGTGATTGGTCTACTCTGCTCTGATTGATCAGATGGCTCAGTCTGTTGTGATTGGTCTACTCTGCTCTGATTGGTCAGATGGCCCAGTCTGTTGTGATTGGTCTACTCTGCTCTGACTGGTCAGATGGCCCAGTCTGTTGTGATTGGTCTACTCTGCTCTGATTGGTCAGATGGCCCAGTCTGTTGTGATTGGTCTACACTGCTCTGATTGGTCAGATGGCCCAGTCTGTTGTGATTGGTCTACTCTGCTCTGACTGGTCAGATGACCCAGTCTGTTGTGATTGGTCTACTCTGCTCTGATTGGTCAGATGGCCCAGTCTGTTGTGATTGGTCTACTCTGCTCTGATTGGTCAGATGGCCCAGTCTGTTGTGATTGGTCTACTCTGCTCTGATTGGTCAGATGACCCAGTCTGTTGTGATTGGTCTACTCTGCTCTGACTGGTCAGATGGCCCAGTCTGTTGTGATTGGTCTACTCTGCTCTGATTGGTCAGATGGCCCAGTCTGTTGTGATTGGTCTACTCTGCTCTGATTGGTCAGATGGCTCAGTCTGTTGTGATTGGTCTACTCTGCTCTGATTGGTCAGATGACCCAGTCTGTTGTGATTGGTCTACTCTGCTCTGATTGGTCAGATGGCCCAGTCTGTTGTGATTGGTCTACTCTGCTCTGATTGGTCAGATGACCCAGTCTGTTGTGATTGGTCTACTCTGCTCTGATTGGTCAGATGGCCCAGTCTGTTGTGATTGGTCTACTCTGCTCTGATTGGTCAGATGGCCCAGTCTGTTGTGATTGGTCTACTCTGCTCTGATTGGTCAGATGACCCAGTCTGTTGTGATTGGTCTACTCTGCTCTGATTGGTCAGATGACCCAGTCTGTTGTGATTGGTCTACTCTGCTCTGATTGGTCAGATGACCCAGTCTGTTGTGATTGGTCTACACTGCTCTGATTGGTCAGATGGCCCAGTCTGTTGTGATTGGTCTACTCTGCTCTGATATTCAAACTGATATTATACTTCTTCTGAATTCGGTACTTAAAAAATAAAATAATAATAAGTTAAGCAGGTTTGAAACGGCATTAACATTTCATCGAATCCCTCTTTGTGTCAAACGACATCCTCAGTTCCTGACTGTGCGATATCACGATTGATGATCATGGACGATTAAAATGTCTCCACGATCTGCTTTTGAAGAAATATCGCAGTATCGTATTACAGTGCATTCTTACAGTTGCAGTTCAGGCGCCTCTGTCTCAACATACTGCACAACACGACGTACACACACACACATCACACGTTAATGCAGATACGGGACACTGCAATTCACAAAAGCTCATTATTTGCATGTGCTTTAAAGCCTTGCCGTTTAAACATTTCATTCGCGTGCTGATGCGCTGTTTTAACGTGTGTATTTCTGTACTCCCGGAGCTCACAGGCACTAAAAGCCTGTCAAACAGCCCCTAGATTCTGTTACATTTGAGTCTTATTGCGCTAGTACTGTCATACAAGGTTTACATAAACACAGTTTTTTATGAATAAAGTGAAAGCAAACGTTTGAGAGGAAAATTAAGTGCATACACAATATGCTCTTCATACATTTCAGTGTGTTCATTGTTCAGGGACACTTCAATGCAAACTAGATTTGCTAATAAATTGGAATGGAAGTTATACGGTGATACACGTACCACACAGCAGGTTCCATTTTATCGCAATATGTACTGTATCGCAATATATATCGTGATATATCGTATCGTGCATGAGCGTAGATGACGAGAGGGACGGGGGGACTTTATATACAATGTAAATTCATCCCCCGCACTTTTTCATGGGGCAAGTGTGTCTACAACAAGCTGAGGTTTTTGCGGGGGTGTATATCCTACATCGATCCAAAGAGCCAAGGATAGTCCATCTACATACGTGACTTTCACATTTCCATGGTAATCAGTCACTCGTGCATTAGCCTACAACATGTCCATGCTCGCACCCGCACCGAATTCATCAGTTTCATAGCGTTCAAAATGGCAAAAAACCCTTCACTCCTTTTTCACGAAAAAGTCAAGCACTGTAAGTTGTCACGTAGTATCCAAATTGTATCTGCCATTATATAATTAATTAATATTAATAATTATAATTATAGAATTAATATAATTGTATCTATATTTTCAATCTCTTTTTAGTCGTAATGCATTTTATTTTCACAGATATGTTATCAAAGCCCTTCAAATTAGAATAAGCATGGTGAACGTTAATGTTGAATTTGTATTTTAATGCATTAACAGCCACGATCTGCTTGAATCCTACATGATTTTCATCATAATTTGTTAACACTTTACAATTAGATAAAAAAGTTTGTAGACAAACGTTAAGTTCTCTTGAAAAAGCCTGATGAGAAAGTTTGCAGTAGATCTCGACCGATAAAGGATTCTGAAGGCCGATGCCGATACAAATATTTGTTGGTTTTAAAATCCGATATTCCGATATATCGGCCGATATTTTTTATTTTATTTTTTCAGGAACGCACAACAAAACATTAACAGATTTCCCTAACATTAGTTATTTGTAGTTATGTATGAGATTTAATTAAAATAATATGATAATGCATTTTAAAAAGAAACTTGTTTCTTTTATTGTCGCAACAGAACAGAGGAGGAACCAAAGCTCATTAATTAATTAACTAAGCGCATTAAATTCCATTGATGATAGTGGCATTAGCTAGCTTTGTGGTTAGCTAGAATGTGTTGCGCGTTCTAAACGAGTGTTGCTAACAGGCCAGGGATGGTATAGAGTGCCCTCTGGTGGACAAACACATGGTTGAAGCGTGTTTCGTCCATTTTTATTTTATTTTTTGAAATATTCATTTATCGGCCATTATAACTGCCGATACCGATAGTTTGTAAAATGCCTAATATCGGCCGATAACATCGGCCTGCCGATATATCGGTCTGGCTCTAGTTTGCAGTACTTTTAAAAGCTTGAAGTTTGAAGGTTTTCAATTGGAAAGTTTTAGTTTAGTAAGATAGACTTTGTTTAGCCTAGTAAGAAAATGTAATTTGCCTTAAAGAAGAACTTTTATATGTAATTTTTAAATCAGCTTCAGTGTGATATTTAACCATTTCATCATGCTTAACACTGACAATTTGAATAATTGTAATGCGATAATCAGATATCTAAATCAAAGAATATCATATGTTTGGGCTGTTGGATTATTTATTTTTAACAACGGATTCGGGGGACTCAAAGTCTCCAGATTAATGAATTTATCTTTAAAATGTACAAAATTTTCTTAGGGGACCCCCCTTGGTACTGAGATCCACCTACTATGGGTAACACAGTATGCTATATGACGGTCTACGAAAAATACACATTTTATTATCTCATTAAAATACATGGTCAGGATTTTACCACCTCCGCCTCATTTTAAGCCAGGAAAAACCCTGCATGTGCAATCTAAAGTACTGGACACCTTCCTTTCATAAGAATAAATAGCATATCAAGCCTATTAAGCAAAAACCTGACACTTGGTATTACACTTGACATTCTGTCCCCCTCACTTCTGAAGTTAAGGCTACACCCCTGCTATTGTGACACCAGCCCTAGGAAATACTGACGACTCGTTTCAGGCAGGTCAGATTCACGTCTGTCTTTCGGGAGGCAATAACTTCACTTAGTTTTACACACTGCAGGAACGAGCATATCAGATAAAACATAATAGAGGCACGGCAGTCTGTTCCTCAAGTGAGGAAAATTGGAAATCAGCATAAAAGTCATATAGATGACAGAAGAAAAACTGCATGTTGTGCCGAGACGAGACAGCACACAGTGTAATCGTTGGAATAAGGGTTTGTAAAAACAAAATCAAGCAAAAGTGTCAAAGCTGAGCCGGCTGGTCTTACCGATGAGCTCGGTGGGCGTCTTCTCTATGAAGTGTTCACACAGTCTAATGAACATCTCTGTAGTCTCCGCTGTGGGGCATTCACCGTGGCTGAGTGAGGCAAACACATGACATGATGTTAGCATGAGGCTCGGACGGCACAGATCCATTAGTAATGACATCATACAGCAGCAACAGGTCTGACGTCTCTGAGTGACTAAAACCGTCATGGTTTCATGGATCATGTTCACGCAGAATAAAGTCACACATGAAGGTCGATTAATTGAAAAGGCAGCACACACACGCTTTCATGCTAATTCCCTATACAATGGAATTATATTATAACTTCTAATTCTTTCTGTTTAAAAACACTGTTGTTTTGTATCGTATTTTAATCATAAAAATAAGTTTAGTCAAAATCACACACACAAGACAAATGTGTGACTTAGTGTAAGTTTACAGTTTGTAACCCAATAACTTTTTTGTGATTTGAATATGTTAACTTGATGCCCTGTTTTGGTTATTTATTCACTTATATATTAGGGCTGTGAGTGAAATGATCAATCGCGTCCAAAATAAAAGTTTGTGTTTACATGACATATGTGTGTGTACTGAGAAATACACACACATGGCATGCATGTATATATTTAAGAAAAAAAAAATGTATTATTAAATTATATAAATACAGTATATACATGCAAATATTTCTTAAATATAAACATCTTCAGTTGCAAGGGACAAAAAACACAGTATTCATATGCGGAGGTTCACATACCCTTTACAGGAAAGTTTGACGTATTTGATTCCTTCTTTTTCGATCTCGGCTCGATCGTAGAAGCGGCTGGTGTTGGTCAGGTCCACCAGCAAACCCATCTTCACCTGCGGACAGGTGAGCATCACATCAACACAGCTCAGTCAGAACAAGAGCATTACAGATCCGTTTCAGAGGATCCTCCATATATACCTTCAAGCTTTTGAGATAGTTGGACAGCATGCTGGGATGAAACCGGTTCTCCTCGGGCACTTTGTCATCATACCGAGGTCCAAGCATGGTTTTCATGGGCAGAAATTTACCTGAGGAGATGAATCATCATAGATGACGGCTTGGTTCAGTGAAACCTTTACAGAAAGTATTTCTGTGGTACCAAAATACAATTTTGGGTAATACCATGGTATTAATACATAATATTACATATTATTCATGACATGTAGCACATTGAAAGGAATAGTTCACTTAAAAATGTAAATGACATCATTAACTCACCCTCAAGTTGTTTCAAACCTCGACATGAGTTATCAAACAGTTGATGGACCCCATTGACTTCCATAGTGTGTTTTTCCCCCCACTATGGAAGTCAATGGGGTCCATCAAATGTTTGATAACCCATATTCTTCAAAATATCTGCTTTTGTGTTCAGCAGAAGAGGGAAACTCGTACAGGTTTGAAAAAACATGAGGGTGTTGAAAAATTAGTTAACTATTCCTTCAAGTTTAATACTTTCCTCTGATCTTATATGCCAAAACATAATCATTATCCAAAATGTTCTTAGATTAGAAAGTAAGAACACTGCATGAAATGTCAGGGAATACATCAATTTATTATTTTTTTAAGTGTTCAGCTGACCAAATAGGTTAGGAACCGAGTCAGTTCAAATCGCCATTGTGCGATTCGTTACAATCCTGCCGACGCCTGGCTCTCAGCCAATCAGGAGGCCGAGCGTAAAATTGCGTGATTAATATTCATGAATCAAGCCCTCGCCATAGTAGAATTCGAACACGCCGCTCCCGCCTCTCGTCCAGTGACGTAACTTGTGTTGATCTGCTTGTAGCGAGCTAATCTGGCTAGCCACTCCATTTAAAAAAACAGACCCAACAAACAACTTTAGAGTGGCCCTCGTATGTATCTTGACGTCGTGCATGCGCCCATTTGAAAACACACGCACATTAAGTCATCATTAGTTCATTTAGGCAAAGTTATCATTGGTTAATTTTGGCAAACGACGCAGTGCTAGCCAAGCACAGGCTAACGGCAGCTTTCTGTTAGACTGAAATCAGTTTAATCTGGTTTCACTGAAGCAGCAGTCGCACAGTTCAGTGATTGAGTGCATTCATGCTATCCACAATAGCCTAACTCTAAGAAACTGAATCATTGCATTAATGAGACTGAGTGTGGATTAGCAGAGCAGCTTTGTTGACAACAGTCTGGTATATGCTCACCAGCCACAGGTTGTCCTCTTCTGGGACAGTTCCTCCACCGAGGAGGCGCTCCGGTTTGAGCCATGCTCTCGAGCGGGACTCCGCGTTCAGCTGCCCCGGGGCTCAAGCCTGTCGAGCGGGCTGGAGGAGCTTCTGTGAGCTGCTACCTGGGCCTTTGACACACACACACAAACCAAGTGCTGTTGGCGTTTACCCGCTGTATCAAGAGCTCCGTGCGGTAGAAAGGCTAACTTTCATGAGATGAGCTCCATGAGGCGAGCGCTTCCTAAACCCTGCTCAGAAGTAAACAGTAATATTCCCCACGCTCACTGTCCCGCAGTTCTGTGCGTTACTTACATCTACAACCGACAGCAGTGACTCCAGGCGGCCAGCAGGGGGCGATAGATAGATAGATAGATAGATAGATAGATAGATAGATAGATAGATAGATAGATAGATAGATAGATAGATAGATAGATAGATAGATAGATAGATAGATAGATAGATAGATAGATAGATAGATAGATAGATAGATAGATAGATAGATAGATAGATAGATAGATAGATAGATAGATAGATAGATAGGTGGATAGATAGATAGATAGATAGATAGATAGGTGGATGGATGGATGGATGTAATTCTTATTAGTATATTTATTTAAAGTGCTATTAATGTAAAATACTAAATCAACTACTCTATACATTTTATTTTCACAAATAAGTTGATAATAATTGAGTAATCAATGCAGTTCCAGTTAAACAGATTCATCTGAAAGGTAAAAATATGCTCTGACCATATGAATATTTAATTGACAAATTTTAATTAAAGATATGTAATAATAGCAACGCTATAAATGCAAATTGAATGATTTCACATATTTAATGAATTATTTATGTTCATTGTGCTGAATACTAACCCCATTGATTACAACGATTATTACATTTAAAAATAATAAAAAATAATAACACTTGGGGCCTTCTGTCCCAAATATGAGTGGCCCATTTTACCCCAATGGTCTGATTTTCTACTTTTACTTCACAAATAAAAGCTACAACTTTACTACACAAAATCCAAAAAAAAAAAAAAATGTGTCTACAAATTTCTCATGAATAAATAGACACAAAAAACTGTCATATTTAACAAGATTATGTCATATATTACTATTTTCAAGAGACACAAAATTAAGTGTTTCAGCTGACAGAACTTTACAAATGTTGATATTCAGTTGAAATGACCAAATTAAACAGCGTAGCCATTCATCAAAAGTGCTGAGATGAGAAAAGAAGAAAAAAATGATCCATCCACAAATTAAAACACTCACCTAAAATTTAGATTTAGGTCAACACGTAGGCGAATGTGTTTTATACTTTTGTTTTGTCTCTTATTTATTCCTAAATTAATCGCTTATTGCTTTTTTTTTTTTTGCATAACAAGAACAATATATAAAATACACATACAAAGGATCACATAGTTTTACATTCATAATAGCATCAAAGAAACAATAGACAGACAGAAAAAACAAAACAAAAATAAACTATTCAGGGGAAACATCATTACAAAAAATTACAAAAAGAAAGGGATTCAAAAATAGTGTACATCCGTTTCGCTTTTTTATTTCTTGCATCTTTTTGGGCTTCAATATAATGTTTAAGATCAATTTTATTTTAATATAATGTTAGGTTTATTATTTGTCGATTTCTGTTTGTGAATATGATGTCTATGTTTCCATACATTATTATTAAGTTAATCACCAAATTTTGTTCCACACTCTTTTTTTTTGTATAACAAAAAATATATTTAACAGATACTGTAGACAAATCTTTAATTTTGTGAATTTAAATATAATATATTCAACATTAATCCAAAACAACTGGGTAAATACACATTCAAAGAATAAATGTTTTATTGATTCTTCCTCTGTGCTACAAAAGATGCATGTTGTCTCCATATCTGTAAAAAATCTTGAGACTACTTGTCTCACTGGATAAATCAAATGAATAATCTTATATGTAACTTTATTAGTAAGACAGTATTGACTCCAGACCTCTTTCTATTCAATCGATTATACAAAGAGTTCCAAAAAGGTTTACATTTGGGCAATAATGTAGTTCTACATAATTCTTGAATTTAAAAGTTATTAAATTTTTTATCTATAATTTTTACACCATCAATACTTAATTGATTGGTATTATATATGGAGATTCAGAAGATATATTGCCTGAAAGAAAAATTGAATAAGGCCACTAGGAATGGCATATCACATACTTATGAAAACTCTTCAAATCTGAATTTGAAATCGAATGCTCTCAAACCGTTATGACGTAACAGAGAGCGCATGCGCTGCAAGTGTTTGAGTGGCCATTACGGGGGAGGAAAAGGAAACGGCGATGGTTTCACATTTGCACCGACGCATACTTTTAATAGAATTAGCGAAGAAAGAGATTCAAATATTTGATTTAGAAAACTTCCTTGGCCGCCACCTTCTGCGGACCTCAAGATACGACCAAACATCCCACAACATCTTCTGCAGCACCATCAGTTTCTGTTTACATCTGGGCGTATTTTACTCAAAGTTATCTGTATAGTGCAGCTGATATCATGCTGGGAGATGCTTTTGGACATCGTGTCGAATCAAGCGTGGAGAATAAAGCAATGAAGATAAGCAGATCAAAACAAGCGCTCTTGAAGAAGAGAGGTCGAAACGTTCATAGTAAACACAACAAAGCATCAGCAAACAGCAACAAAAGCAGCTTTAAATCTCCATTAACCACCCATGAAGAGCTCAAACCAGCTCAGTCTAAACCAGCCACGAATAAACAACAGGTAACATGCTTTATTACTCATAGACATCATATAGGATATCTATGTTATTACTGCCCTGGTGGTGAGAACAGGCTTTCTGAGCATGTGCCGTGGCGCTTCCGCATGTTCAGTGATGTTTATGTTGGACTAAACGCTGATAGTATATATTTAGTCAGTGTAATCGTTTTTTAATAGGTTGATAAATGAATAATGTGTGTGTCCCACAAGTCTTGATAAATCCTGGCAGACACTATATCAGCATCAAAAGAGTGATTGAACCCCATACTAAATAAATGACCTGTAATTGGGGGTTCAATCACAGAAGTGTGTTTGTACTGATTCTTTCTTTTCCCCCTCCTCATCTTCATCATCATCATCATCATCTTCTTTTCTGCCATCAAATGTATGCAGGATCATCAGATGGTCCCAAATGTACGCATCTGCTCAGGTGCAAAGAGACACACACCCGTCCAACACTATAATAGGACCATTTGCATTTTGGGTTGTAACTCTGGAAACCTGGGGGTTAAAAATAAGATTTATTTTTTATTATTACACCTGCATCCTTGAGTCTGATTCATTGCCTTCTATATAAAGTTGGACGATATGGCTAAAAAAACAAAAAACAAAAACACTGAACTGTGGCCCACCACAAAATATATCTATATATAAACAATTTTTTTTGATCCATTTAGTTTGTGTTTACATAATATATGTGTGTGTGGTGTGTACAATTAAATAAATACACTGACATGCATGTATATCTAAGAAAAAAATATTATTTATATATAAAATATTTGTATAAATCTATATACAGTATATACATGAAAATATTTCTTAAATATATACAAGCATGTTTATACTGTATATAAAATAATTATACACAGTGCACCCACATATATTATGTAAACACAAACTTTTATTTTAATAGGCAGCCCTATTAGAAATGCACACTTGGCAGTAGCTTGAGTTGACAGTATATAGCTAGTTAGGATGCAGATGTTAAATATTCTGACTTCTTGAGTTTTATAAAAATAAGCATTATTATATTTTAACAAAATACTCAAACAGTCAGAATATTTAAATTTGACCATTCTTCCATAGTATTGTACATTTAGATCACGATAACCACAGTTAAAACCATGTATATAGCACCTCAATACCATGGTGAAATGTTAACTGGGTCTTTGACAAAAAAGGTTTTTTAAAGTGTTAAAAGAAAAAAATGGGAGATATAATTAATTTTGCAACCATTTTCTTCTGGCGTTTAAACCGAATGACCTTGAAAATCTTTAAAATACATTTAAATGTAGTAAAAATATAAATAAAACCTTTTGGATTCAATAAAAGAGATCAGGTTGTGTTCTTCCGTATATACTTTGGATGTCATATATTTATTTTTTTATTATTATTAAGGCCTTTGGACAAAAATAATTGGTTTCTATAGTATTTGTATGAAAAACAGGAGCCTAAATACAATAAAGATACTGATTGTTTGAAAAAACAACTTGCAAAAACTCTATAAAACAGGAGTTGTGAGGCCCTTTATACAGTGTTGCCTTCGCAAAGAATGCAAGTCTATCCCTCAAAACCTTGTTTTCCTCCACATTAAATTCAATATGGGGTCAAGCCCAAATGAGGTCTATAGCTGTGAGAAAACAACACATCCTAAGGCATTGACAAAAAGACAAATTTAAACCCTGAAGATAAAAATAGCACAAAAAAGCCCACCAGTGGGTGTTTACTTCCAGGTCTTGAATGCGGAATGTCCATCAAAATAACCCCCCTTATATTTAAGTACTGAGATATATACAGTAAAGCAACTACGGGCACTTAAGGGTTAGGGTAGAATTGGGGTTTGGTTGAGGGTTAGGGGTGTGACGGTTCACAAAATTCACAGTTTGGTTCGATATGATACACTTGTGTCACGGTTCAGTACATTTTCAAAACAGCAAAAAGAAATGCCAGGAACATTTCCTTGATTTACAAACCCAATTCCATAAAAGTTGGGACACTGTACAAATTGTGAATAAAAACAGAATGCAATGATGTGGAAGTTTCAAATTTCAATATTATATTTAGAATACAACATAGATGACATATCAAATGTTGAAAGTGAGACATTTTGAATTGCCATGCCAAATATTGGCTCCTTTTGGATTTCATGAGAGCTACAAATTCCAAAAAAGTTGGGACAGGTAGCAATAAGAGGCCAGAAAAGTTAAATGTACATATAAGGAACAGCTGGAGGACCAATTTGCAACTTATTAGGTCAATTGGCAACATGATTGGGTATAAAAAGAGCCTCTCAGAGTGGCAGTGTCTCTCAGAAGTCAAGATGGGCAGAGGATCACCAATTCCCCCAATGCTGAGGCAAAAAATAGCGGAGCAATATCAGAAAGGAGTTTCTCAGAGAAAAATTGCAAAGAGTTTGAAGTTATCATCATCAACAGTGCATAATATCATCCAAAGATTCAGAGAATCTGGAACAATCTCTGTGCATAAGGGTCAAGGCCGGAAAACCATACTGAATGCCCGTGATATTCGGGCCCTTAGACGGCACTGCATCACACACAGGAATGCTACTGTAATGGAAATCGCAACATGGGCTCAAGAATACTTCCAGAAAACATTGTCAGTGAACACAATCCACCGTGCCATTCACCGTTGCCGGCTAAAACTCTATAGGTCAAAAAAGAAGCCATATCTAAACGGGAACCAGAAGCGCAGGCGTTTTCTCTGGGCCAAGGCTCATTTAAAGTGGACTCTAGCAAAGTGGAAAACTGTTCTGTGGTCAGACGAATCGAAATTTGAAGTTCTTTTTGGAAAACTGGGACGCCATGTCATCCGGACTAAAAAGGGACAAGGACAAACCAAGTTGTTATCAGCGCTCAGTTCAGAAGCCTGCATCTCTGATGGTATGGGGTTGCATGAGTGTGTGTGGCATGGTCAGCTTACACATCTGGAAAGGCACCATCAATGCTGAAAGGTATATCCAAGTTCTAGAACAACATATGCTCCCATCCAGACATCGTCTCTTTCAGGGAAGACCTTGTATTTTCCAACAAGACAATGCCAAACCACATACTGCATCAATTACAACATCATGGCTGCGTAGAAGAAGGATCCGGGTACTGAAATGGCCAGCCTGCAGTCCAGATCTTTCACCCATAGAAAACATTTGGCGCATCATAAAGAGGAAGATGCAACAAAGAAGACCTAAGACAGTTGAGCAGCTAGAAGCCTTTATTAGACAAGAATGGGACAACATTCCTATTCCTAAACTTGAGCAACTTGTCTCCTCAGTCCCCAGACGTTTGCAGACTGTTATTAAAAGAAGAGGGGATGCCACACAGTGGTAAAAATGGCCTTGTCCCAACTTTTTTGAGATGTGTTGATGCCATGAAATTTAAAATCAACTTATTTTTCCCTTAAAATTATGCATTTTCCCAGTTTAAACATTTGATATGTCATCTATGTTGTATTCTAAATATAATATTGAAATTTGAAACTTCCACATCATTGCATTCTGTTTTTATTCACAATTTGTACAGTGTCCCAACTTTTATGGAATTGGGTTTGTAATTTTTTTTAAATTTTATTTATATTAAAACTAACATCGTAAAGTATGATTATTTTTTTTTACTTTGAGCAATGATGGAGCGATACTTGACTTTTCTTTCTGTGCGTTCACACCGGACGCGAATAGCGCGTCAAATTCGCGTCTATCGCAACTAGTTTGACCACTTTGTGTTAATTCGCGCATCAAGAATGAAACTTATGCGCGTAAAAACAAAAGTTTGAAGTGAAATTTACGCACGTAACGCATCTTTGCATTGACTTAAGATTGAAATCATTCGCACGCACCATTAGAAGGATATAAAACAAAAGACTCCTTGGACAAAATGAATTGTGATATTGTAGTAGTTATAAACAAAGGTTTATTTTACTTTATATTAACATTTGAAGGCACCAGCTGTATTCATAATGTCAAAATAAAATCGACGTAATGTTACTTGAAAGCGTTATAGTCTACTATTCCTGGCAAACTCCCATGGCTACAGTGAGTATTACTACAGTAAACACACACAACCGTCATCATTCGCGTGATGACGAATGATGAATACGCCTCATTTGCGCGGCAAGTTCGCGCGAATGGCTCGGATTGATCGTCTGGCGCGTTAAGCGCGAATGATTTAGTTAGTGCCATTTGTGCATTCACACGTTTGACGCGAATTTGCGTTTTGTATTGAATGTTATTCATTCCATATCTAGATTATATGAAATAGTATTATGATGTAAAGACAATCAACATATGTGCATAAGTTCGTGTCTGGACGTGTGAGAGAGAAAAAAACACAGGACAGGTTAATAACTTTTGGAAGCTGGCTCTATTTATCATCAAAACAAAAATAAATGACAGCTAGATTAGGTGGATGAGGGCGAGGGTGATCCTCGCTCCGATGCGGGACAACAGGTCATCAAACTGGGCGCAGGACAGGCGGAAGTACCGCTGACAGCGGCCGTCATCCAGCGCAGCTCCTGGAGCGAGCAAATGGTGAAACTCGCCAAACGGTTCGCCTCCGAAGGGTCCAGTGGACACAAATACGACGACGATGATCCCCACGCCGCTGTTCTGCTCTCCAGAGCAAATACGGTGCGGTGAATCTCTTGATTTATTTTACCCGCGTCAGTTTTTAATTAACACAAAGTGGTCAAGCGTCAAACTAGATGCAGTAGACGCGAATTTGACACGCTATTCGCGTCCGGTGTGAACGTAGCATTACATTATGAGCGCGCTTGCCATTTGAAATAATGAAATTTTGGTCGGCATGAAAAATGGTCCCACAGTTTAAAAATGCGTACTGATAACCATACCAAACGCAAACAGTCCAATACGAATATGTGTACCGTTACACCCCTACTAAGTACATGTAACATATGTAACAAGGACTCTGTAAAACCAAATAAAGTGTAACCGTTTCTTGTGTGTCTTCAGCAGCCGAAGTCGAACATCAAGTGTGATGAGCGAGGAAGCCACAGGCTTGAGCAAACCAACGAGAAGCTGAACAAACGCAGGCAGAGGAACGCGCCAGACAACACTCAGATCTCCATGCGCTCGGAGAAGATCCCGCTGAGGAGGACGAGCGTCTGCGCCCCCGAGCTCCAGACGTACGCCGGAGCCAAGTTCAGCGAGCCGCCCTCGCCCAGCGTCCTCCCCAAACCGCCCCGGCACTGGGTGGGCGAGCGCCGCCTCCAGCACGACTGCAGCCGAGAGCAGATGTCCGAGCACCTGAAGAGCTTGCTGAAGGTGCAGCCGGAGCCCTGACACACACACACACACACACACGTCTCGTTGCAGAGAACTGTTGTTTCGGAAAGCACTCTCAAGTTAAACTTAAAGACTTGAAAATAAAGTGTATATTTTTTAAGAGTCAATTTAGTTTTGTTACTGGAGCTTATAGTCTTGTTTTGTTTTGTTTTCCATTCATGTTACACCAGCAGTGCCCGTGTAACATTCTGCACAAGAATGATTGGGCGGATGCCCACTTGGACAATCACCAACTGATAGTGAGAACATGGTGTGTTTTTTTAACCTTATATTGAAGCACAGTGGACAGATAACATCTTGTTGCGGAGAATTGTTGAACCGTGCAGTTGTTTCGGAAACCACTCTTCAGTTAAAGCTGCAGTACGTAACCACCAGCCAGTGTTCAAAACTCTCTGCTTGCCGTAGCTCGATTCAAAGTGGTAAGCTTGTAATAATGTTTTAATTCCAGTGGTACTGGAGATTCGAGCGTGTATTTGCGTCATTATCTGCACACGTAAAGAAGAGTCTCGGTAAGTTGGCTATATTGGAGGTGGAGATTTATAGCCTTTTCTTACAGCACTTGATATATTTAAACGTATCAATTTGATGGCGGATCCAGAAAGATTCAAACGACGATCACCAGTGACGACAGATTCACCCGCTGTAAAACGCAAAAGACTTGGTTCGGACTTCGGAAGTTCGGCCCATGCGAAAACAAGGATAATATCGGAAGGATCAGTTGTAGTCACGCAATGCTGACATTGTTGACATTAACAATTTGAGAACAAAGTATAATTTGCATGGTTTCGCGTGAAATGATAACTTATAAGCGATTGTTAGATTTAATCAGCGCGATTTACTGCGATGTCAGAAGCAGATGTTTCTTACTGGTTCGATTACATTTTTCGGTGAAAATTATGTTGGTCATACTTCCGAAAAGAATAATCTGTATCCTCACTGGCGCGGTGACTGACACACACACTCTCCTCAAACATTGTGTTCATCCATGCCGTGCCGAGGCACAACTCACGTAAAGTTGATAATTTCGCAATAAACTGCAATTGCAGATTTCGAACAGAGATGGCGACAAAGAGGAAAGAGGACTGCTGCTTTAAACTTAAAGACTTGTGGAAGTGAAAAAACATTTTTTTCTTGTTAATTTACTCGAAAAGCCAATTTGGTTTTGTTATTGAAGCTTTTTTTTTTTTTTGCATTAGTGTAAGACCAGTGTACGTGTAACATTTTGTACAAGCATAAAAGAGATATTTGGGCGGATGCCCATTGGACAATCACCATGAAGAGCTGGACAACTGATAGTGAGAAAAGAAAATGGTGTGTGTGTGTTTTTAACCATGTGCTGAAGCACAGTGGACAGTAATGCCAATCTTCAAGCAATGATATGTTTTATTTCAATTGCTCTTTGTTTTTACTTGACTTAAGAATGTACCATCTTGCACATGGCCTGTTAGTGTCGGGATGTCATGCTTGAACCTCTTCCAAACCCATTCTCTCACTGCCTTTCTGTTGTGTCATCTGCATCAGTTCAAAATGAAAAAAAGGATACAGTAATAATTATCTTTTTATTCTGCTCATTTTGAAATAAAGAGTTTTGGTCGCTATTGTGTGTGTGTTTTAGACTTATTGGTCTGATGTTTTTGTGCAGTGTGTTGCAAAAGTGTTCATTCCTAATGTAAGTTATTCTCCCATTAATGAATAACCAATTTATCACAGCTTAAGCACTCAAAACTAAATATTATTATGCCCAATCAAAGGCCAAAATTCCCCTCAAGTCTAAGTCCCGCTGTGGTGAAAATCAGGTTTTTAAAGGATTAGTTCACTTTTGAAAAAACTTTTGCTGATAATTTACTCACCCCCATGTCATCCAAGATGTCCATGTCTTTCTTTCTTCAGTCGAAAAGAAATTTAGGTTTTTGATGAAAACATTCCAGGATTTTTCTCCATATAATGGACTTCAATGGGAACCGGATGGTTCAAGGTCCAAAAGACAGTTAATAACAGTTTCAGATGCAGCTTCAAATGTCTTTAAACGACACCAGACGATGAATAAGGGTCTTATCATGCGAAACGATCGGTTATTTCAAAGCTTATTCCAAAAATGTAACTTTTCTAAGGACAAATGCTAGCCTTGCTCTATTCTGTGAGGCGCGTTTGCAACGTCACGTAATACGTAATTACGTTCAAAAGGTCACGGGCGACGTAGCCGGTCAGTGTTTACAAGTTGAACGCATAGGTTGAACGTGCAAACTAGCTCAAACACCGTTTACAAAAAAAGGAATTAATAGGAAAAACAACGATGTCGGACGATTTTGATTCTGTACTTCCGGCTACGTCGCCCGTGACCTTTTGAACGTAATTACGTAATACGTGACGTTACAAATGCGCCACACAGAATAGAGCAAGGCTAGCATTTGTCCTTAGAAAAGTTACATTTTTGGAATAAGTTTTGAAATAACCGATCGTTCCGCATGATAAGACCCTTATTCATCGTCTGGAATCGTTTAAAGCCCTTTGAACAAGTTTGCACTGAAACTGTCTTTTGGACCTTGAACCATCCGGTTCCCATTGAAGTCCATTATATGGAGAAAAATCCTGGAATGTTTTCATCAAAAACCTTCATTTCTTTTCGATTGAGGAAAGAAAGACATGGACATCTTGGATGACATGGGGGAGAGTAAATTATCAGCAAAAGTTTTTTCAAAAGTGAACTAATCCTTTAATGTTGTTTATGTGTCTATGTGGTCATAAGTGGACAGCATTGCTGAGTGTTTTCTGCTTAAAACTGCAGTGAACCAAATACAGTCTCAAAAACACGGTTTAAATCGCTGGTGTTTCTGATGTCACCAACGACCTTGTAACGTGCCGGCGGGCTTTACCACATCAACTGCAGAGTCGCGAGAGAAGCCAGGTTATCCCAGTATATTATTTTGTTGATATGAAAAATCGGGTAGATTTAGCAATATAGCGGGTGTTGTATGATGAATTACGATGTTTTGATGAATGTGCCTTTCTCCACTGACGTTCTGTGATGTGGTTTGTGTAGCATTAGCAACACATTATAATCTGTGTGATAACATAGTAAAGAAAAGGCCTATCATATTAATTATGTGTCCGACATTGTTAAAGAAGTAGTTCAATTAAAAAAAAAAAAAAAAAACTTTTGTTGATAATTTACTCACCCCCATGTCATCCAAGATGTCCATGTCTTTCTTTCTTCAGTCGAAAAGAAATGAAGGTTTTTGATGAAAACATTCCAGGATTTTCTCCAGATAATGGACTTCAATGGGAACCAAACGGTTCAAGGTCCAAAAGACAGTTTCAGTGCAAACTGTTCAAAGGGCTTTAAACGATTCCAGACGATGAATAAGGGTCTTATCAAGCGAAACTATCGCTCATTTAATAAATAAAAAACAAAGTTTAAGTTTTATAAGCTCAAATGCTCGCCTTGCTCTGTTCTGTGATGCGCGTTCGTGACTCTCCTGTTCGAACTCGTTCATCAAAACCTTTTCCAGAGTCAACTCGTTTATTTCGTTCACTTAATGAACCAAATGACACGAAAAAAGGATTTGTTCATTTTGATGAACGAGTTCGAACAGGAGAGTCACGAACGCGCATCACAGAACAGAGCAAGGCGAGCATTTGAGCTTATAAAACGTGTAAAATAGCACTGGGGAATGTTTGCGCCGAAACATGCCTCCTTTTAGCGCCGATCCGCCCAGGGAGCGCAAGTTCATTTCCTAGTTTACCGACGTGCGTCTGTGGAGGGAAAAACCCACTTTGTGCGGGTGCAAAATAGGAATGAGGCATGCGTTTGTGTAGGAAGTCGGTTGCGCCGGGTCACTAAAACTAGACTAAAATGTCGTCAGTTTTTGTCGACTAAAACTAGACTAGATTAAGAAGAGTATGAACGTTACTAAAACTAATGAACACTAAAATGACAGCTTGACGCAAAGATTAGACTAAAACTACAATTAAAACAGGCCGCTAAAAACAACACCATCTAACTTGTGATTGTATTTTGCATTAAAATGAATTGTGCTCTCCAGCGCCTCGCTTTTTTCAAATAAGTGTTGTATGGTTGCTGTTATGCATAGACATATACACTAGACCTCACCTGGGGGTTCTAAGCATGCGTCAAAACCGCCGCCATCTTGGAACAGGGGTCTTGTCATAGGAAGTAGCTAGGTAATGCAGCTATCTCTGCCTTTACTTCGAATTCATTGATGGTGGCGGACTTTTGTGCAGCGTATGAAGTTCACGGATGAAATCTGAACTAGGAAGAATGTTTTTTAAAAAAAAAAAAAATTAAAAAAAATTTTTTCTTTCTGGAATCAATGATAAATACATGTCTGACCGTTGGAACAAACCAAAAAAACAAGAAAAATCGCATTCATGATGATTTATGGTGATTTTATTTGCGTTAGACCTGTGTCTACTACATTGACGCTGATGCATTAAAGTGGAGGGGCTCCCTGTTTCAAGATGGCGGCTCTATTGACGCATTCGTTCTAATGAACTGCCGTATCCAAGGTGAGGTCTAGTGTATATGTCTATGGCTGTTATGTACCAAAAAGCTCTGACAGGATGTTTTCTCATCCTTCGGGTGAACAGGTTTCAAACATTTGTTTTCATTTCAAACAAACTGCAACTTGACACAACGAACAAACGAATGTTAACTTACAGTATGAATTACTGACTTTTAAACTAGCCGGGGCGTGAAGCGCCTCTCACCGCTCTGCTCCTCTGCTTCAGTCACGTCACGCCGGCTCTGAACGAAAACACGTTGTGGAAATGTGTTGGCCAAGGACTTTTTGTCCCTCTCTGCTATTATAGTTTTTCAAGATGGCGGAACTACACCTCCGTGGACTTACCCGTCCCATGTATATAAAGATAATAAAGTCATTGTTTATGAGGATAAGCAGTGGTGGAATGTAACGAAGTAACGTTACAAATACTTTGTTACTTTACTTAAGTACATTTTTCAAGTATCTTTACTGAATAAATAGTGCATACTTTTTACTTTTACTTCGTTACATTTTCATTACATTTTCTGATCAGTTTTTCCCCTGCCAAAACGCAATCTGACCGTCCGTTTGTTGCACGTTTGTCTCACCAGTGACGTTTGGTTGCCAAAGATACATCAACTAAATGCGTCTCGGACGCAGTGTGTTTATCGTGCAATTTATATGCGAAAATTAGTTTTTACGTGCATAGGAAACACACCGTGTGTAATATACGTTTGGTTAGGATTATGGCAAGCCAAGAGGTTCAGAATTACACCATAAATAAATCGCGTTTACTGCCAAACATAGTTATTAACATATAGGAAGGATAAGCATGATGTGTATATTGCCTAATTGCAAGCTTGTTTCAGAAATGGTGACAACATTTTTTTCCATCATTATTGAACATCATTATAGGAGTATTAGGTTGAATGAGTTAGAATTAAATGTTTTATAAATCATTAGAAAATAGTCATTAAGAGAATCAATTGTTATGCAAGTACTTTTACTTTTAATACTTAAAGTACATTTAAAATCAGGTACTTTTTACTTAAGTATGGTTGTCATTGTGTTACTTCTACTTTTACTAAAGTAAATATTTATCTGGTTATTTGTACTTTTACTTAAGTACTGAGATTCAGTACTTCCTCCACCACTGAGGATAAGCCAGATAACTGGCAGAGGTATTTGTACACCATTGAGGACATATTTATGAATAAAATGATTTTAGACAATAAAATACCTAAAAAAAAAAGTACACATTGTCCCTTTAATAATCTTTTTTACGTTTACAAATAAATAGTTCAAGTATGTAGATAATAAATAATATGCGCTCAGCAATTACATGCCCAGTCATTATAATGTAACACAGTGTACAGGTATTCAGCTAGATGACACATGATCATGACACATACGTTAACAATACAAATATGTAAACCTTATTTCCTTATCGAAGGATGAGTGGCGTGTTCATAGTACCTTGTTACCCATGTAACCCCCTCATCTATGTTGAACAATTTGATACATTTCTGTATTTTCCAGTTCATGGTGAGGTACAATTCCCGAGATTTACTTGGAATTGCTAAACAGATCTATCTATATAAGAAATTTTATATTTATTGAAAAAAAAAAATCTATATTTTGTGCTATTCATCCTAACAATGATATATATATATATATATATATATATATATATATATATAAGAAAATAACTTTTTTCTTCTAAAGACAGGTAATGGCAACTGCCCACATATAGGCAAAAATGTATTACATGTTGCAACATAATTAAAAAGATCACACTTTTTTGATTGATAATTTGCATTCCCGAGACTGGTATAGCAGCAGCCGTCACTGCAGGTAGATGGACCAGTATATGATGTTGAAGAGCGAGTACGCTCCGGGGAAGATGACCCGCGAGTATTTGTCTATGGCATGGGTGTCTATTAATAAACTGCTTTTTGAGGTGACATCAGGTCTTTGAGTTCCCTGCTCATTATTCAGGACCAGTTGAACCAGGAACTGCTCCTGTTTGTCCATGTTCACCTCCGACATGCCGTAGTTTCCCGTGGTCATCATGTCCATGTCACTGTAGCTGCTGCTCATCATCATCTGACCAGGATGGGTCATTCCACATGAACACGGCAAATGCTGGATCACACAAGCACATACTGCATGTTGTATTACAGGACATACTCGGAATTTAAAGTCACATTGATCAGGTGAAAGTGAGTTTTTCTTATCAAATTCTTTTATCGTATTTTGCTGCTACCATCCAAGGGTGTTGGGGGAGGGAGGGGGAAAGGATAGACTGGTTGAAAATAGAAATGGGTGTTGAAGGAGTCCATATTGGCCCATCTGAGGCAGAACTGCTGAGGCACTGGACTGAAGAGCTGTAAACAGGAGCCGTATTGCTATGAATGGCGGCTTAGTTTGTGGGCAAGTGTAGCTTCTGCTCTAGCTGGCCGGGTAGGCGTCGCTGCTGGGATTGAAGCAGTGTTGTGTAGCTACTCAAGACTCGGTCTCGGTCTCGAGTCCATATTTTAATGGTCTCGGAAGTGACTCGTACTCGAACATATTAGGACTCAGACTTATTCCCGAGTCCACTCGAGTCCCATTCAAAACATGTCATGATTATTACTGTATGTTAATATTTCTTTAAATTGTTTGATTGAAACGTCCAATAATTTCTGACTTTCAACTGCGCATGACTTGAGACTATAACGTTCGCGGCACGCAAATGCAGCAGGACCCAGGTCAGATGTGATGTGGAGCCTCTAGCTCGTATTGAAAATGTCTGCCTTCTCATCCATAATTCAGTTTGCATATTAGAGCCACACAGAATTTGTGTGCAGTAAAGTTATGTTAGAGAGCACTTACTGATTGTAATAATTTTAAGTCATAATTGTAATTAAATTACCTTTACACCACTATGTGGCCTTTTTACCATTACAGTGTACATGATTCCATGGTATATTTGGTTAACTGTGAGTATGGTGCCAATTTTATTGTTACCAATTTTATTGAAGATATCTTTAAATCTGGTTTCCGAGCCAACCTCTCTGGTCTCGACTCGACTCTATTTAGTCTCGGTCTCGACTCGGACTCGACCCTCTTTGGTATCGGTCTCGAGTCGGACTCGAATACCAATGTGGCCCAGTGTATGGTATTGGGCACCCACTGGCAGAAACAGAAATCGGCTCCTATGAATGAAAGGATGTGTGTAAGTGGGGTTTTGAGTAAATTGTGGGCATGGAGAAGAATGATGAAATTATGTGAGAAAGAACAGATGAGCTGGGCTAGATCTACTGTAGACATTACTGGCTAAAATTTGCTAGCATCTCAGAATACATTATACATTTACCTCTAAAATCAGATCACTGCATTGTAATGTGGATGCATACATTTTTATGGAAAGCTGCTTTGGAATGATATGTATTGTGAAAAGCGCTTTACAAATAAATGTGAATTGAATTGAAAGGATGGAGAAATTGATTTTGATGGAGGCATTGACGGATGGATGGATGGGTACATTGATGGATCGATGGATGGATGGATGGATGGATGGGTGCATTGATGGATGAATGGGTTGATGGATGGAGGCATTGACAGATGATAGATGGATGGATAGATGGATGGATGGATGGAGGCATTGACAGATCATAGATGATGGATGGAGGCATTGACAGATGGATGGAGGCATTGACGGATGGATGGATGGACAGATGGATGGATGAATGGAGGCATTGACAAGTGGATGGATGGGTGCATTGACGGATGGGTGGGTGGATGGATAGAGACATTGACAGATGATAGATGGATGGATGGAGGCATTGACAGATGATAGATGGATGGATGGAGGCATTGACAGATGGATGGATGGATGGAGGCATTGACGGACGGACGGATGGATGGAGGCATTGACGGACGGACGGATGGATGGAGGCATTGACGGATGGATGGATGGATGGATGAATGGAGGCATTGACGGGTGGATGGATGGATGGGTGCATTGACGGATGGGTGGGTGGATGGATGGAGACATTGACAGATGATAGATGGATGGATGGAGGCATTGACAGATGGATGGATGGATGGATGGAGGCATTGACGGACGGACGGATGGATGGATGGATGGATGGATGAATGGAGGCATTTACGGATGGATGGATGGGTGCATTGACGGATGGATGGGTGGATGGATGGAGGCATTGACAGATGATAGATGGGTGGATGGAGGCATTGACGGATGGATGGATGGATGGATGGATGGGTGCATTGACGGATGGATGGGTGGATGGATGGAGGCATTGACAGATGATAGATGGGTGGATGGAGGCATTGACGGATGGATGGATGGATGGATGAATGGAGGCATTGACGGGTGGATGGGTGGATGGATGGAGGCATTGACAGATGATAGATGGATGGATGGATGGATGGATGGAGGCATTGACGGATGGATGAATGGATGGATGGATGGATGGGTGCATTGACAGATGGATGGGTGGATGGATGGAGGCATTGACAGATGATAGATGGGTGGATGCAGGCATTGACAGATGATAGCTGGATGGATGGATGGATGGATGGAGGCATTGACGGATGGATGGATGGAGGCATTGACGGATGGATGGATGGATGGAGGCATTGACGGATGGATGGAGGCATTGACTGATGGACAGAGGCATTGATGGATGGACGGACGGACGGATGAATGGAGGGTTGGAGAGATGGATGGAGGAACAGATGAATGGGTGAGGGAGGGAGGGAGGGATGGATAGATGGGTGGATAAACAGATAGATTGAGAAATATGAGAGCAAACGTATAAATGCATTGCTGTGAATTGAAGGAAATGTAGAGGAACAGATGTTGGGATGATGACCATGCCGAAGAATGATGAATTTTTTGTCAGACACTAATTTGCAGACTCATTAAGCTATGGAGGCAACAAACATCTGAGAAAAATTTTAAAAAGGAGAATTAAAAACAAAACAAAAGAAAGACAGAAAAATACAGTTTGAGAGGGTTTTAGTGAAGTAATGAACTGGGATGAATCAAGGGCTGGGTATGTGACATATAATGGCTGTGAAACGCTCTATATGAAAATAAACCAATAAAGGTCATATCCAGTCTTTTCTCGGGCTGAACGTATTTAATGTCCTCAATGTGTTCGGGAAGTTGCAGTGACAGAAACAGTGACTATTTAAGTTGGAAGAAAGTAAAGCCAATGATTAGGCTATTAAGGAAATGTAAAGTTTTACTTTAAATAAATGTTGATTAACACGGACACTGAGAATTACAATAATTTCTAACCATAGGTTCAGGTGGGTGGCGGGTGCATTATCTTCCTGATGTTAGACATGATGCACACATCTCTAATAGCTAACAAGACAGGTCAGGTCCCTATATGTTTGTCCATAAATATTAATGATTAGCCTTGCTAAAATGCTATATTAACTGTAGAACAAGTACACTAAAGCAGCACTATGCAGGATTTCCGTTTTCGTCAAACTGTGACCCCTAGAGTCGCTGTGGAGTACTTGTACTGTCGTAAATAGCACTCACGCAGAGATGTCTCTGCACTCACGGCCTGATCCCCTCCCCCTGTATACCGGTACCTATTCAGTAGGATGGAAGCTGTAACGAACGGAAATAAGGTGTGGCCCCTTTAAGAGCTGCCCCCTGTTGAACTGTCGGCAGTCTGTATACGCCTCGAACACCGCATGTATACGGCGCCGGGTTTTTTCTGTTTGATGCTCATTTTAGCAGATCTTTCTTGCCGTAAAGCAATTCGTTACATCGCGAGACCTGATATCACGCAACACTTCCTGGTGCTGAAGCCGGCGACCCACCAATTCAAAGTTGCAAGTGTGTTTTTTTCCGCTCACAGGCAACAGAGGGGGCGAGACGCCCAACATTCAACCCCAAAATAGTCATATAACCATTGCAATAACTCCAAAGCCATTCAGTTAAAGGGTTAGTTCACCCAAAAATGAAAATTCTGTCAGTATTTACTCACCCTCATGTTGTTCCAACCCCGTAAGACCTTCGTCCATCTTCTGAACACAAATTAAGATATTTAAGATATTAAGATCACTCCTGCATACTAGTCCATAGGCTTCTTGAGGGAATGACTTGCTGTCCTTGAAAAGTCATTAAAGACATCGTTAAAATAGTCCAAGTGACTACAAGGGCTCAATCTTAAGTTTATCAAACGACGAGAACACTTTTTGTGCGCAAAAAAACAACAAAAATAACGACTTTATTTCAACTATTCGTTTATTTCTCCCTCTGCACGAGTCAGGTTACTAGTTTAAAAGCGTAAGCTTCTGTTATTGTACGTCACACGCATCACATACGTGACCAGCGTCGGCCAATAGTGAGCCTACGTGTGACGTAGCTTTACGCAATCACACTACGTTAACTGACTACAGGCCCATGGAGAAGGAAGTGAATAGTCGAAATAAAGTCGTTATTTTTGTTTGTTTTTGCGCACAAAAAGTGTTCTCGTCACTTGATAAAGTTAAGATTGAGCCCCTGTAGTCACTCTGACTATTTTAACGATGTCTTTAATGACTTTTCGATGCCAGCAATTCTCATTCCCTCAAGAAGCCTATGGACTAGTATGCAGGAGTGATCTTAATATCTTAAATATCTTAATTTGTGTTGCGAAGGTGAATGAAGGTCTTACGGGGTTGGAACAACATGAGGGTGAGTAAATACTGACAGAATTTTCATTTTTGGCTGAACTAACCCTTTAAGGTAAAAAAAAAAAACTGCATAATGCTGCTTTAATAGCTGATAACCAAACTGTCTTAGCTTAGCTTACCCTGCTGCTTTGTATTTTGCGCTCCTGCAGCGTGGATAGGTAATTGACAGCGGCGTACTCGATCACCGAGAGGAAGACGAAGACGAAGCTGACCCACAGGTAAATGTCCACGGCTTTGATGTAGGACACTCTGGGCATGGAGGCGTTCACCCCAGTGATGATGGTGGACATGGTGAGCACCGTCGTAATGCCTACAGAGAGATCGGTCAATTCAAAAGTGCAGGCTGCAAAATGTGTAACTGGTGCGGGTGTGTGTGACTTGGTTTGCAGTTACACTATTAATGAAGACATCTCACCGAGAGGAACCCTGGCAGGAACGGCTCGTCGGTCGATCCAGAAGGACACCCATGACAGCATGACCATCAGAGTGGCGGGAAAGTACGTCTGAAGCAGGAAGAAGAAGATATGGCGACGCAGAGTGAAGTTGATGTACAGACGGTTGTACCAACCTGCAGGAGGAGATGGAAGAGGAATAGTGTGCAGTTTTAGTCCAACAATCATGGTGTACAGCAGGGCTTTTCAATCTTATTCCCACCGAGTTTAGATCTAACCCCAATCAAACACGCCCTCCCGTGATAATGGAGTACTTCCGATAAAAGTTAATTAACAGTAAATCAAATATACTGGACTATATATTTTTATTTTATATCAAATATATATTTTAGAATTTTTTTTTTACTCTAAAATTACTATAAAATCAATCTTCCAAATTTGAAGTTGATATCACAAAAATTGAAGTTCCCATGAGATTTTGTTTGGGCGTAGTACCAAAAATTGCCACCGGGTGCCATTGAATTCCATTGAATTTAGTTTATACATTCTGCCTTAACAAAATAACACATTTCTGTCCAAATATCAATTCTGTCACAGAATTTGGAACCTCGAGACACAGACCTCTCTGACAATATGTGTTTTGTCAAGATTAGAAAAGATTTTGATCATAAATTATGAAATATAATGTTTCCCAAAAGGGGAGGAGCCTGATAAAATAATTTAGAGAACCGTTTCTATGGTAACGCAACGTTCAATTATAAAACGGTTTTCACAGGATGAATTCCGAGTTTGTAAGCTTTCGAATGATACCTAATTTATGATAACTACTAAAATATGTGATGTGATAAAAAAAGATACTATTATATTTTAGAGGATAATATATGAACATTTTTAGAGGATAATATCATATTATGATTTTTTATTGAAAAATACTAGATTTTAAGTTTTAAAATGAACTTTTAGCATGAAAACCCAAAGTTTTAATTATTAAAGGTGTGTGCGTCAACTTTTTGTGACAAAGGTCAGAATTCCAAAAAAACAGCAGTCAAATATCTATTTTGCAGTCTTAGACCTTTCCAACGATATATGACTCGATTAGGATTTAATAGTAATATAGTGTAGTAAATTTAGGTTGCCCGTATACGTGCAGGTGACAGCAGGTAAAGGTGATGTTTGATTTGATTTAATGTTTTGCCACTATTTACCACAGTGAAGCCAATATGGCGTTCTGACAAAGAGTTCCCTTTTGTTTCTCACTTTTAAACTTTAAACCAAAAAGTCTCTTTTGAGAGCAATTCTAAGTGATATATAAGTTAAGGGTGTCCAAATCCGCTCCTTGAGGACCAATGTCCTGTAGAGATATGTTTAGCGTTACTGTCTAGTACCCTCTTTACTAACAGGACCATCACACTAGAATCATCTGAATCAGTAATAGATGAACTGACTTACTTTGGGAATGTAATAATCATACAGATAAGCATAATCCACCTCATGGACTAGATTTATAGCAAGGTTTGATAAAATAATACTGTTTAGTGAGATATTGCACACCCTGTGCATTTCCTGCATATTCTCTCTAGATACTTATATTTTATTTAACCATCTTTAAACTGTTAAAGCCCTGCCAAGGACATACAAATTGAGTCTCCAAATAGCTTTAACAACCAGGAATTGTTAAAGGAATTATGCTATTACGCAATATGACTCACATTATGGGACAATGTGGAGGGTAGCAACAGCTGTCAATGTAGGGCTGATCAGTGCTGGTTTTAAAGTGGGATTAGTACGGATCAGTTCAGATCAGGACTGGCGCCATTATGACATGTGACATGCACTTTTTACATTTCGTCCTCATCCAACGCTCACGGCACCCTTTAGCATCAATATGAGACGCAGATATATTTGGGCCAGAAGGCGCCACCTAGTGGTCTAACCCTAACCCTACGCCAGACCTAAACCTACCATAACCGAACAGAGCTCTGTGCGTGTCGTATTAACGCTAAAGTTTGCCATGCGCGTTGGATTTAGACGAAATTTCAAAAGTGTCACTGTATGACGCCCTAGGATGAGAACGCGTTGAAATCTCAGTAGAACAAGCAGAAGTGGGACACACCGCTGTCACCTTCCTGTCATCATGTGTGTATTACATTACTTCCTGATATCACATGCGCAAACACAAACCTATATATATATATATATAAAACAGTTAGGTCCGGTCAAACGATTTATTAGTTAAATCCAGATTGGATTATGTTGGTAATCGGCACCTTCGTAGCCCTAAAATAAGTTTTGTTCCTCTAACAAGTTCCCTTCTTTTCCATCTGAATGGTGTGGAAAACACTTTGACATAGACTTGTCTACAAGATCTTCCATACTTGAAAAAAATGCGGAAAACTACTTTTAAACAGGAAACGATGGAATGTTAACGTATTACTGAGATGTGGGGTGGTGATGCCGCAGTGGATAAGACACATGCCTTTGGTGTGAGAGACCCGGGTCCGAATCCACTGTGAGACACCAATGTGTCCCTGAACAAGACACTTAACCCCTAGTTGCTCCAGAGGCGTGTGACCTCTGACATATATAGCAATTGTAAATTGCTTTGGGTAAAAGCGTCAGCTATATGAATAAATATAAATACGCATTCGGACGGGACTAAAGTCACTGAGAAGCTCTGGTACTAATTACTTTACTTTACTATTACAGTTTTTCAAAGCAAAATTGGATAGATCACCCTGATCCAGATACACACTTTTTCAGATTATCAAATCTGGTGCTCTACGGAGTCCCTAAATGGGAAAATGTGAGCATATTACATAAAATATTTCAATATTTGCTTTCACCCGAGAGCATTCAGTCGAGAAACTTTGAATTCAAAACGTTTGACTGGTTGATCTCTTATAACATGTTATAACACAATCAACATCATCAAATCTCCTTTTCTCTTTCTTCATTTGGCTGTTATAACTGAAGTTCAATAGCCGAACAAATTCTAAATTAAATGATTTGAGGCTCAAGAGCCCAACTAAAGCAAACACTGATCTCCATAATGGTAACATACCAATTACGATTTTCTCCTTCAGAGATTCTGATGTTTTGGTGACTTCAAATGAAACACAGAGTTAAACCTCTGTTAATTCTCAATAAAATCTTCTGTAGAAGTCTGACAGAAATAAAGTCAGTCTGGTTAGTAATAAGTGAATCTGGTAATGCTGTTTGTGGAGTTGTTTAATCCTCCTCTGCTGAGATCTTCACAGATTTAATGTCTTCTTTTCTCTTCAGGTGATTTCATCTAAGACTGTGTCTAAAGTCAGTTGTAGTTGTTCTTCTCGTCTCTTTTTCCGTTCTCTTCTTTCCTTCTGTTTGTTAACAGGCTTATTAAGGTTGAGATGACTCCATGTTTAATATACACAGATTTTGTGGCTCAGATAAAGTCCAGTTGTGGTTTATTTCTTTGCTCTTGGCTGACATGTGGCATTGCTATGGCCTGCTTGTGGCCCAGATCTGGCAAACAGGAGTGGGCCACCCAAGTGCCCCAAATACTCCAGTACATCCTAAAAACTAAATCAAGACTTCATAAAAGGACATAATAGGACCCCTTTAAAACCAAAATGTGAGAAGATTAGTGCTATCGTTTTTGGCTTCGAAATTAAATCCATCTTTGTTGAATAATTGCACTGCTATGACTCAAAATAAAATCAAAACGGCAATGTCATTTGAATCAGGCTCGAAATGGTTTGAAATTGATGCCAGTTATGGGTAACTCGCAGTTATGAGGAGGCATTTCCCGAACAGCGCTGCCAATCACAACACAACCAATCACAGCACATTTCGTATTTCGGAAGGAGGGGCTTCATCGAAACCTGAGCTAAAGAATGCCTTCGGCCCAGACTGAGGTGCTGTAATCATGAAAAATGAGGGTTTTTTTCCAACAATAAAGTGTGAAAGCATACTCTAGTACATCCTAAAAACTAAATCAAGACTTCATAAAAGGACATAATAGGACCCGTTTAAAAACAAAAAGTGAGCAGATTAATGCCATCGTTTTCGGCTTCGAAATTAAATCCATCTTTGTTGAATAATTGCGCTGCTATGACTCAAAATGTTGGATAAATCAACAGGGCAATGTCATTTGAACATAACGCAAGTAATTGCTCAGCTATTTCTGATATTAGCGAGACCGGTGGAAGTAGGTACGATACAGCGCCCCCTTGTGTCTTCTAATGGTGGGCAATAATTGAAATGGCCGCGATTAGACCAATCAATCAATGGTTATTTAAAAAATGTGACAAACCTGTCCTGGAGCACCACCAACACAGCACATTTTGTGTGTTTCCCTAATCAAACGCAGCTGATTCAACTGATCTGCTCAGACTTCAAGATAAGAGACATCTAAAATGGTGGAGCTCCAGGAGCCAAAATCAGTCCACTCATCAGTACCTGTGCTGCTGTAGAAAGCTAGTTTTGTGGTGGTGTGAAACTCCTGAATGAGGAACTGGGAAAGAGAGATCTTCTCATCCGTCTGCAGAGATTTGTTTCCTCTCTTCCAGTACAGCATGAGGTCGTCATCAGTGTAAGCATCTGCACAGAAAACAACACAAATATATATAGATAAACACTGCATTTTCTGCTTAACATTACTCTGTGAAATGTTTAATTCAGTCATGAAAAGGTTTCCATCAATCATGTTGTGCTTAGACTCACAGCTCTCGATCTCCAGCGAACATGTCTGGGTGTCCAGCGGAAAGTGACTGAGATCCATATTGCACATCGCTGTGACCGTGACCCTGTTGAGAGAGAAGTATATAGAACAAAAACTGTATGGAAACCATCTTATTTATTTGAGAAATTTGGAATTGCCCCATCAGGATTTTAGCAGCGGTGCAGCCTACCCCACTCTTAACATTTTCATATTCATCCAAAAAAAAAAAAAAAAAAAAAAAAAACACCATGGAATTATTTAGATTATTAAAGAGGTGTTATAATGCACTTTTCACAAGATGTAAAATAAATATTTGATGTCCCCAGAGTGTGTATGTGAAATTTTAGTTAAAAATACCCCACAGATATATCAATCAATCAATCAATCAATCAATCAATCAATATTTATTTATACAGCCCTTTACATCCCTTTTTCAAGGTGAACCAAATTGCTTTCCAAAATAACAAACTAAACAGCAACATTACACACTAACTAAAGTTAGAAAAGTGAAATCATAATCAACCATCCCCTTTAAAATTTACAATATGAATACATGAGCAAATAAAATAAAATGTTATTTCATTTATAATCCTGATATGTCTTATTGGGGGAGGAGTCCTGTTACTTCAGAAACTTGTAAAATGAGTTAAAAACTGAGATTAACTTTTGTCCATAACTGTCATTTGAAGCATAGCATGAGGAGAGAGAAGAGAAGAGACTCTCTCCAGACATAATCAATGCTCAGTCTACATTTTGAGGAGTTATCATGTATCAAAATAAAACTAAATGAATAAAACATTTATGCAATTTGGCAGACGCTTTTATCCAAAGTGACTAACAGTACATTGCATTTCAAGGTACACATTTGCATTCTTATCAGTTCTTGCTTTCCCTGGGACTCGAACCCATGACCTTGGCGTTGCAAGCACCAGCGCTCTACTGTTAGAGCTCCAGGAAAGAAACAGTATGTAGTTTATGCTTTACATAAATGCTGTCTGTGTATGTTACCAGTATGGAGGTTTAATTTTATTATCAACCCATCAGAACCATAGACAGTATAAGAAGTGGACAGAGCCATCTCATTGGAACTCCATTGAGACAAATGAAGCCCGTTTTTAGCGAATTTTTCTTCCGTTCCTGACGCGCAGACTCAAACAGAGCTTGACGACGTAGATGTGACGTGAGCAACCCGTCTGTCTTCTAATGCTGTGGCATGAGAAATCTGAATCATTCCCTTCCTGAAATTCGTAGAGGCGGAGAGTGTGAATAGGAGATGTCCATGAGCGAGGAGCAGGAGACACTTTTGCTAGATATTCTGATTTATTATTTTGTCATTTTGCCTCCATGTTTCCCCGATTGCCCGTGAGCTTCTCCTCTCGTCCATACGGTAATCTCTCTACTGTGCGACAGAGTCGCGTGGTTATGACGTCACGCAATCGTTAGCCTACTTTCACTAAAACTGCTTCTACGGGGCCATAACATAAGCTACAAGATAATGGAGCATTTTATACATTGTCGTGTTTCTTTAGAAATACAAACCCGATTCCAAAAAAGTTGGGACACTGTACAAATTGTGAGTAAAAAAAGAATGGAATAATTTAGAAATCTCATAAACTTATATTTTATTCACAATAGAATATAAATGACATATCAAATGTTGAAAGTGAGACATTTTGAATTGCCATGCCAAATATTGGCTCCTTTTGGATTTCATGAGAGCTACAAATTCCAAAAAAAGTGGGACAGGTAGCAATAAGAGGCCAGAAAAGTTAAATGTACATATAAGGAACAGCTGGAGGACCAATTTGCAACTTATTAGGTCAATTGGCAACATGATTGGGTATAAAAAGAGCCTCTCAGAGTGGCAGTGTCTCTCAGAAGTCAAGATGGGCAGAGGATCACCAATTCCCCCAATGCTGAGGCAAAAAAATAGTGGAGCAATATCAGAAAAGAGTTTCTCAGAGAAAAATTGCAAAGAGTTTGAAGTTATCATCATCTACAGTGCATAATATCATCCAAAGATTCAGAGAATCTGGAACAATCTCTGTGCGTAAGGGTCAAGGCCGGAAAACCATACTGAATGCCCGTGATCTTCGGGCCCTTAGACGGCACTGCATCACACACAGGAATGCTACTGTAATGGAAATCACAACATGGGCTCAAGAATACTTCCAGAAAACATTGTCAGTGAACACAATCCACCGTGCCATTCACCGTTGCCGGCTAAAGCTCTATAGGTCAAAAAAGAAGCCATATCTAAACGGGAACCAGAAGCGCAGGCGTTTTCTCTGGGCCAAGGCTCATTTAAAGTGGACTCTAGCAAAGTGGAAAACTGTTCTGTGGTCAGACGAATCAAAATTTGAAGTTCTTTTTGGAAAACTGGGACGCCATGTCATCCGCACTAAAGAGGACAAGGACAACCCAAGTTGTTATCAGCGCTCAGTTCAGAAGCCTGCATCTCTGATGGTATGGGGTTGCATGAGTGCGTGTGGCATGGGCAGCTTACACATCTAAGGCACCATCAATGCTGAAAGGTATATCCAAGTTCTAGAACAACATATGCTCCCATCCAGACATCGTCTCTTTCAGGGAAGACCTTGTATTTTCCAACAAGACAATGCCAAACCACATACTGCATCAATTACAACATCATGGCTGCGTAGAAGAAGGATCCGGGTACTGAAATGGCCAGCCTGCAGTCCAGATCTTTCACCCATAGAAAACATTTGGCGCATCATAAAGAGGAAGATGCAACAAAGAAGACCTAAGACAGTTGAGCAGCTAGAAGCCTTTATTAGACAAGAATGGGACAACATTCCTATTCCTAAACTTGAGCAACTTGTCTCCTCAGTCCCCAGACGTTTGCAGACTGTTATTAAAAGAAGAGGGGATGCCACACAGTGGTAAAAATGGCCTTGTCCCAACTTTTTTGAGATGTGTTGATGCCATGAAATTTAAAATCAACTTATTTTTTCCTTAAAATTATGCATTTTCTCAGTTTAAACATTTGATATGTCATCTATGTTGTATTCTAAATATAATATTGAAATTTGAAACTTCCACATCATTGCATTCTGTTTTTATTCACAATTTGTACAGTGTCCCAACTTTAAATAAAGGACAAATAGGGTCTTCAAACGCCTCAGATGTAAAGTTATTCGCTGTCAAAGTGACGCCAAAATGAATGGGAGTCAATGGAAACGCTAACGCAAGTGAAGTTCTGCTACCAGATGGCGGCACCCGGCCGGCTTCAACTTCCGGTCGATGGATCAGAAGTCTTCAGAAAGCCAGCCCTTAGCATCACCAACAAAAAACAAACTAGAGCTGCCAATGTACCACAATAAAAGGCTAGAATCAGAATCTGTCGGTCAAGTTGTTTTAAGCATGTCTTTGAAATCCACTGACACACACCAATGTCCTCAATATTTCTCAAATGATAAAACAGTTTCTGATCAACTGTCTAGAATGAGCATCCAGAGACATCGATTGGTCGAAGAAGACACCAAGGTGTCTTAGACTCAAGGTTTCTTTATCTGTCATCGTCTATGTTGGAAATATGGTTAGTGTACGGCAACATACAATGTAAAAAACAAAAGGTCTGAATATGTTCTGAATGCACTGTAAATAGCAAAACCCTAGGGATCGGCCATCTGGCCTGGGATCAATGTACAGATACTGGATGAAACGGTCGAGAGGGAGGACACAACAGATTAACTTATAGATGGTAAATTGAGATGTTCATGGAAGAAGAAAAGTCATTTTGTCCAGCAGACTGGGTGTGGGACGGATCTGAGATTAAAGCTCACCAATGAGCCAGCTTTGAGTCTGACTGGACATGTGGGTTGCGTTAATCCCACATTATAATCCACACGTTCACTCATCTAAAGCAAGAACCAGAATCAGAGCCTCCTGGAGAAGACAGATCTTGGTCAATTAAAAATGAGAATATAGCAAATATGGAAATGCCAAGTAAAGTGAATGTCCTGGTTTATATCTTTGATGGAAAACTAGAGATCTTTTTGTTTTGAGCAAATCAGAGTCTCTCCCACTGATTAGGTTTAGACTCATACAGCAAAGCTGGGCGTAACATAGCTCTTCTGATGGCTGGCAATCTGTTTCTTGAGCTTTGATCGGGATTAAATTGAGAGGGATAATGTTAAATACCAAAAAGAAAAAGCATAGCCTGGATAAAATGTCAGAGCTCTGTTGTAGCACAAGATCATCAGTGTGTCTGAGTGTGCACGTGTGATTTGAGACGGTTACCTCAGGCTGTAGAGCACTTTGCCGTCGGGTTGCACTCGGAGCATGACGTTCTCCGTGGTGGTGTCGTGGATGAAGGATCGTTTGGAATGGACAAAAAATGTGTCGGGTACCCAAATTTTCTTCACCAGCCGGCTATCGAAGGTCATGCTCTGGTTGGTGTTGCTGGGAAAGGACAGTCGCTCGTCCTTCCAGTAATGTCTCAGGTACAGGGTTATGGTGAAGTCCTGCGACACACAGTCCAATCATATATTCCTGATTGAAAACAGTTTGAACAGTAGCCTTATTTCTATCATAAGAGCCCATAGAAAAAAAAAAAGACAATGCATCTAGGGTGCTTGGAAATGTTGAATTAGAGCTCTTGCTATTATCCAGTTCAGTTCAGATCATGATAGCACTCAATCATCCATGATGCAAGAGCTGTAAAGCTGGAAGCCATATTTACAGTATAAAGACATGTTAATCTCCTACCATATCAACTTCAGAGATGGTGTCCAGGCTCTCAAGCTGAACATCAACACCCACAGGTATCGCGGCACCTGAAATCAAGCACAATTTTTCCTAAATCATGATACATCAAACAAAAATTTGCACACAGACCAATGAGCTTTAAACTGTTTTACAATGCACATAAGATCAAGGTAACAGTTAAATGTGTATTATGACAACATTTAAAGGAGTAGTTTACTTTAAAAAAAAACTTTTGCTGATAATTTACTCACCCCCATGTAGGGTTGGGTATCGAGAATCGAGTATTGATTGGAACCGGGACCAACTTTTCGTTTTTCCCGGAATCGTTCAAAAGTTAAAATTTCGATTCCTAGTTTTGATATTCACAGTCCGCCGAGCGGAAGAAGAAACCGCTGAACAACACCAACGAAGAAGCATCTACCGGAAGTGTTGGCATAACCGCGCGAGTCGAACATGAGTAGCTTACGTCGGCGGTCCAAAGTGTGGCTTCACTTTTCTAAAAATAACGAAATCTCGGCAAAATGCAAAATTTGTGACAAAAGGAGTATTTGTGACAGAAGGAGTATTTCCTTCAGAAAGGATTATTTCCTTCCGAAAGACCGTTGGTTAGCAAGGTTAGCTAAACTTTTTTGACCCTGCCTCTTAAAAGAATCGGAATTGAGAATCGTTAGGAACCGGAATCGAAACAAGGAATTGGAATCGGAATTCAAACGATACCCAACCCTACCCCCATGTCATCCAAGATGTCCATGTCTTTCTTTCTTCAGTCGAAAAGAAATTAAGGTTTTTGATGAAAACATTCCAGGATTTTCTCCATATAATGGACTTCAATGGGGTCCAAACGGTTCAAGTCCAAATGAGAGTTTCAGTGTAGCTTCAAAGGGCTTTAAACGATTCCAGACGATGAATAAGGGTCTTATCATGCGAAACGATCGCTCATATAATAAATAAATAATAACGTTTTATGAGCACAAATGCGTGACATCATGTAATACGCAATTACGTTGAAAAGGTCTCACAGAACAGAGCAAGTCAAGCATTTGTGCTCATAAAACTTTGTTATTTATTTATTTATTTATTAAATGAGCGATCATTTCTCTTGATAAGACCCTTATTCATAGTCTGGAGTCGTTTAAAGCCCTTTGAAGCTGCACTGAAACTCTCATTTGGACCTTGAACCGTTTGGTTCCCATTGAAGTCCATTATATGGAGAAAAATCCTGTAATGTTTTCATCAAAAACCTTAATTTCTTCTCGACTGAAGAAAGAAAGACATGGACATCTTGGATGACATGGGGGTGAGTAAATTATCAGCAAAAGTTTGTTTGAAAGTGAACAAATCTTTTAACCATAGACTGAAAATCAGAAAATCAAATCTATCCATTTTTTATCCACTTCTGTAAGATTAGATCAGGAGTGTCCGATCTTCCTGCAGAGTTCAGCTATCGGGAAGCCCCGCCCCCCTTAGTAACTGTTGTGACCTTGGGCAAACAAACAGAGTTGCTAACTGTCGTACAGTAGCTAGCAGGGTGAAAACCTTGTTCCAATATATTTTTGATAAATTTTGTACACAGGACCGCCTCTCGTCAAGGAGCATTCAAGGGGTACTTAAATATGCCACGGAGATAGAGATATGTATAAAAGATTTTAAAATAAATATGGTAGGTAACAAGATGGAAGCGAGGGTTTACAGATCACAATGCAAGCGGGAGAAGCCTCAAGTTACGGTCGTCACGATCGCAAAAAAACAGCATTTAGGATCAACACTGTTCATGTAATGCAGTGTAAGATTACATTAATTTACATTTAACCAGTTTAATATGGAGAGGTAATGAAATGTAGACATTCGTTTGTGTTTTGGCCAACACTGACGTGAGAACAGTTAGCTATTTAACGTTAGGTTTGTACGTTAGCATGGACTCACTAACCTTAATTGTAACTTAATATGACAATTGGGATTGGGGATTAAATCCTTGGGGAACCAGGTTACTGCGCCCAAATCAGTGATAAACCAGACTTCAGTCGCAAATCTTATAACACTTTTTGAAACGCTCTGGTGAACACACGCACAGTTCGGTGATTTAATACATAAATACCCATGACCATCCTCTCAGGATACCTGGAATTAGTGTTACAAGTACCCCAGGCACATCGTTTTACCATTTTTATGAAAAAAACCTAAAGATGTCAGAGTTCATGTGCAACTGATACTCAACTGATACTAAAATTCGAGGGGAGTGGCTTACCAATAACTCAATTAAACACACCTGAAGCAGCTAATCAAGGTCTTACACTAGAAACTTCCAGGCTGTTGAGCCGAGCTGGAGCTGAACTCTGCAGGACACCTACCCTACGAGAGCAGGTTTGGAGCGAAAAGTTCAGATAGATTATTGTGCCTGTGTACACTCATCAGGCAAGGGGTGGGTAACTCGAGATCCGGGCTGCAATCAACTCCTACAGCCTTAGGGTACTACTTGAGGAGACATACCCCTTTTCCACCAAGGAAGAGCTGGTGCTGGTTCGGAGCCAGAGCATAGTTTCAAATCGGTTCTTTGTTTTTCGACCAGCTCCGAACCAGTAAAAGTGGTTCTTAAGTAGCACCAAATCATTGGTGGTCTAGAAGTAAGAACCGCTTACGTCAGCGGCTGGGGGCGGGGTTACCGTGACCAACAAGATGAATAGAAACTTGTGACTGCCTTGTGCGAACGCGCTGGATTCCCCGTGTTTGCATACCGATGTAGGCTTTCAAAGCCATGAGCATAAATAGTAGCCTAACGCAACAACCGGCATTGTTGATGGAAGGCTTGTTCGAGATGCATCGGAGCGGCGTGGACTGATCGGAGCTGCGGGAGTCTTTGGAGAGCATACGACTCTTTCTGCTTTTGGATCGCTCTCGCAGTTCGAGATTCACAGTGCCGAACCATCTCGAACAAGCCTGGTGTGTTTGTGTGTGCTGCGCTAGCGTTGCTGGGCAACATGAGATGTATACAGTGACGTAAGATCTGGCTCTGTGATGGCTCTCTAGCCTGTGGAAAGGCAAAGTGGTTCTTTGAAAGCTCGTCAGTCGAACCAGCTCCGAACCAGCACTAGCTCTAGCTCTGAACCACCACCTGGTTCTTGTTGGTGGAAAAGGATGTAACAGACATTTGTAGTCGTGTCCAAACTATGTGATGTTTTATTAGCAGAGTTCGGGAGTAGCACGTTCAGTAATTAACACGGATGGAGAGAGCTCAACAATCAATGATAAGAGATCACGAGCGAGCCCCCATGGTTCCCGGACGAGCCCCCATGGTTCCCGGACGAGCCCCCATGGTTGGTATCCCTTTGTGGGAATCTTTGTGACTTGTAGATAACTTTATTGTTATCTATTGAGATTATGATTGGAACATTTGACAATAAGTAAATCTAGCTTTGTGTTCCATTACTCAAAAGATTTTTTCATAGTTTATCTTGACGCACATTAGATGAAACAAACCCTCACAGAAAATGTAATAAAATTTTGCCACAATACATACAACTTCTTCAATAGACCATTCAATCATCATCTACAAAACCAAAAATAAAGACTTTGTGATTGTAAGGGTATTCTTGATCTGTCTGTCTACTGCGTTATAGCTCACTTAACAGTAGGGTTTAGCTGAAATGTAAAATTAATTAACTTGGAAAGCTATTCAAATGCAGATATTGACTCACCATACCATCAGACATTTCTTGCAAATCTCTGTTTGTCTTTAGCACTCAAGGAACAAACAAAAAAACTAGCATGAAACTCTTAAAAACCCTAAATGTCCTTTTTTTTCACCTCAGGACATCATTTTCAAATCCCCTAATCGGAGCATAATGTATTTACAGTTTGTGTGAACTTTAGTGAAGATTTGGGCCGATAAGTGGATGCTCGAGGCACAGAGCCACAGTAAATCAGTGTCATAATCTACCATGAGCTTATGTAAAGCTGATTGCCTGTGATGTCAGTCCAAATCCGTCATAAGTCCGAGTCTTGTGGTGTTTATTAAGATCTTGGTATTTCATATTTGCCATTAATGCAGTAATGAAAACCATAGGTTGCTTATTAGTCCATATGCACCACAAATCCAATAAAATCATGCTTAGAGCAATCAGACATCATCTAAAAAGAAAAAAAAGTAATCATCCATTTACTGTATGTTGTAATAAAAACTCAAATGTAACACTTAATAAAATTAGATTCGGTAGAATAACCAAGCTTTAATATTTATATATTTTAGAGTTAAAATTTATGTTGTTTTGGACAACTGCCCATAATTTCTACATGAACCTGGAAACTCAACTCAACTCAACATATCTGTCATTATTTTGGGGACTCAAAGTTTTCTTGTCTCACCTCCGAAGCCAGGCCTCATGGTGAAGTCATGGTCATCTAACTTGAGAAGTTGTTCTGATTTTGTGAAGGGAGCTTTTGTAACGTCTGGACTTCTCATCAGTAAGGTGCTGAAATAAACATGTTAAAGCATTCACAAAAACATTATGATAAATTCCAAAAGTCAAAAACTTCAATTAAAAACTTTTACAAAAAACTGAACGGTGAAACTCATAGGTTACTATCGAAAGAAAAAAGGCTTAATAACAGAAAAATAACTAACAATGGATGAAACAGAGCACAGGAAATCAATGAAATACAAATCCATAACTGAACATAAACCTGACAATTGCATCATGTAATTAGTTTTCTGTATAAGTCAGCTATTTTTGCAACACATCATACAGTGTAACATTTAATTTGTCAACAGTACTGGAGCCTTTAACCAGAGAATTCTTGCAAATTATATGGTTCATTCTTTTTTTTTTTTTTTCTATTGAAGAAAATGAAATGTATGAGTATGATAAACTTGACAGTAGTTTTACCTGCCAGGTTTACGAGCTTCTCTCTCTTTTCTGGTGGTTTCTCGTTTGGATCTGACAAATGCAGGAAGTGACATTATCATTCAATATCAGAACATAGGAACAACTTATCAGACACATTCATGATTATGTGAAAGAATTGTTGTAAGCATGATTTTGAATATTAATACACATAAGTACAGTGATCACTGGTCTTACTATTTGTAATTTCCTTTTTAGCAATAATAATGATACCAGCACTTGTGGTGATCATGTTTTTCAGCACGATTTAAGAATAATCCAAACTGCCGCATGCTTTAGTAGAAATCATCTTTACAAAGCAGCTCACATCAACAATGCCACACATTTGTTTATAACCACTACTTTTTACTTTTCTTTATCAACCCTAAAGTTAAGACAAGTAAATTTAAATGTACAATCAAATTCAAAGCTTTTTTAATTTAATTTCTTTCTTTTTTCGTTTTGAATTTATATATATATATATATATTACTTTTCTATCGAATCTATGGCAGGAATGACAATATGAACATGAAATAATTATTGAATACAATACACCAAGTGAATCATGCCATCCTCATTCATCCTCACTCATGCAGTGGCATTATGGCATAAATCGACCGTCTGCACTCAAGCGCGCGACTACATTCTCCGTATCGTCCGCTCTTGCCATGAATAACCAACAAGCAATCAATCTCACAAGCAATTCGTGAGTGAACCGATGGACGCACGAGTGTATGGGTGCTCTCACCTGGTTTGGTTTAAACTGATGAACGCATGAGTGTGTAAATGCTCTCACCTGGCTTGGCTGCAGGTCTGAAGCGCTCCGGTGGAGAGAAAGCACGCGCACAGAAGAAATGAGACATCCGCGTGCATGTTGCGCACCTCAACATGCAGCCATGCACACTTCTAGAAGCAGTTCAAAAGTTCAAATCCCCAGCACTGCCACCGGAACCCTTAAAGACGGTCCTGTGCCATCTAATGCAGTCTGCGTGCGGTTAATCTGTATTAATGTGAAGGTCAGATCCGCTGTTGCACCAGGAGGGGCTTTCACAGTTTACAGGGGGAAACAGACATTTGCTGGCTGGATATTATGCAATGTGCTGTGGTATTACGTGTTATTTGAATTGCACTTACATAATCCAGTGGTATAGTCACTGAACATTGTTCTAGTTTCCTCCAAATTGTAGCCTATCTCTGGAATATATATATATATATATATATATATATATATATATATATACACACACACATATATATATATAATATTTAATGTTTTTTTAAATGATAATTCATGAAATCATGATAATTTGGAATAGCCTATACGAAATCCAGTCAATACACTCAGACTTTTACGGGATTGCAATTGACGAGTAGTAAATCAGTAAATCATATTTTCTCAAACCATAAAAACAGGTTTTTCTTAAATGCTTGAAATGTATTAATTTGTGCCTAGTGCATGTGTGAATTTCTTTACAAAACTAAACAAATTAATAAATACATAAATATTATTTGCTTCATTAATAATTATAAAATAAATTATAATTATACATTAATGTATTTTTTACTTAGCCTAGTTTACTTAGTTAGCCCTGCAGTTCAAAAGCAGCAAAAAAAAAATCAGCAAAAGCAGCTTCTCTATCTCTGGGTCCCAAGAGAGCGAGGTTGGCGGTATGCAACGCTATGCCTTGCCACCCTCTGCCCCCTTTTGCTTCGCCAGTGGTAGCCTGATGTGCTCGAGGCCGCGCCTATGCTGTCTTAAGTCCAATTTATACTTCTGCGTAGGGTGCACGTAGTAGGTACGGCGTAGCATACGCAGAGACGTGTCCCATACTGCGTACCCTTCGCCGCACCTCCTCAAAAATGTAACTACACGTCGCGATGACGCGGACCGCAAGATCGGTGATTGGTCGGCTGGTAGCATCGCATTTCCTCCTACACATTTCCGCAAGTACCTTCTCACGCATTTCCACACGTACCATCTCCTCCGACGTCTTCTCTCATTTCTGCCTTTCAGTTTTAGTAATTTCACTAAAATTAACTGTTTTTCCACCTCAATAAGCTCCAACTCCAACATGATCCGCTCTCTTTCAGGCTTGTAGCAACCTAGCCGCAACTCGAGGAATCTAAACAGTGGAACATTAAAACCCTCCGCCGCCAACTAGCGTTTCGGAGCAGTACTGCAGAGCAACCAAGACCTGAACGCAGAAGTATAAATGCTCACAAAGGCGTCGCCTACGTGCGAAGCCAACGCCGTACACTACGGCGTACCCTCGACGCAGAAGTATAAATTGGCCTTTACTCATCTCCTGACGATCGGTGGAGTCAGGTAAGTGTAAGGACCCCGCTCAGGCCACTATATGCCGTTCGAGTCGGGTCCCTGCATTCCTCATTGGGTACGTCTGGCTTGGCGTTGGTCCTGCTTGTAGTGTCTGTGAGCCTGGCTAGCACTTCCCAGCCCATCTCACTGGGCCTGTCTCATCCGTACCATTAATCTCAGCTATGTGATTCAGTTTGCCCAGTGTCCCCCGGCCTTCCCAGGCAGAGATTGCAGTCCTACTGGCGAAATACTCAATCGAGCCGGTCCCTCCAGCCGATATGAAGACCGGCTTCTTCAGCTAGTACTTCATTGTACCCAATAAAAGTGGTGGATTACGGCCTATCTTGGACCTGTGTGTCCTGAACCGGTCCCTTCATAGGCTGCCGTTCAAGATGCTTATGCAGATACGCATTTTCAAGTGAATCCGTCCTCAAGATTGGTTTGCAGTGATCGCTCCGATGGATGTGTACTTTCATGTCCAATTCTCCCTCAACACAGACCGTTTTTTCGCTTTGTGCTCGAGGGTCGGGCATATCAGTACAAAGTCTTACCCTTCGGCTGGCCCTGTTGCCCCGTGTCTTCACGAAAGTCGTGGAGGTGGCCATTGCTCCCATTGTGGTGTTCGCATTCTCAACTACCTCGATGACTGGCTTATTCTCGACCAGTCATGAGAGCAGTTGTGCGAACACAGGGACATGGTGCTCAGTCACCTCTGCCACCTAGGGCTTTGGGTCAACTGGGAAAAGAGCAAACTCCCCCCCCCCCGGGCAGAGGATCTCTTTTCTTGGAAAGGAGCTGCCTGGACTCGATCAACATGACAGCGCTCCTCACAACACTGACCGCGTCCAGTCAGCGTTGAACTGCGTGAACACGCTCAGATGCAGAACAGCGGCACCACTGAAACTTTCCAGAGGCTCCTGGGGGATATGACATCTGCAACTGCGGTAACGCCACTTGCTTCATATGAGCACAACTGCATGGGCACACAAACTGCCTCAAGTTGTTAGCAGTACATTTTGCGCTGGGCCGCTTCAAAACGCTGCTACTAGGCAAGCATGTACTGGTCCGTTCAGACAGCACTGCGACCGTTGCATACATCAACCACCAGGGTGGTCTAGGCTCCACTAGAGGACCTGAGACGGGGCACCCTATGGCACCCATGTCCAGACCTCTGGAAAAACTCCATGTCTAATCCCTGGATAGGATGCGGAGTTTCTAGGTGACCTACCCCCGGCGGTAGTTGAAACCTTCACTTCCGCTAGAGCCTCCTCTATGAGGTGCCTCAATGCTTTGAAGTGGAACCTGTTTGTTGCGATGTGTTATTCTCACGAGGAGAACTCCTGGACTTACTCGATCAGAGCCGTGCTTTCCTTCCTGCAAGATGGGTTGGAGTGAAGGCTGTCTCCCTCCACCATCAAAGTGAATGTTGCCGCTATTGCCGCACATCACAATGCAGTTTAAGGTAAATTACTGGGAAAGCACGACCTGATTGTCAGGTTCTTGAGGGGGGCGAGGAGACTAAATTTGCCTCACCCAGTCTCTATACCCTCTTGGGATTTGTCTCTATTCCTTTTGGTACTTCAGAGACCACCCTTTGAGCCTCTGCAGTCAGTGGAGTTAAAAATTCTGTCTTGTAAAACAGAACTCCTGGTTGCATTGGCTTCAATCAAGAGGGTAGGGGACCTGCATGTATTTTGGTTCACTCCCCTCCACATGGAGCGGATACGTGATAGGCGTTTCTGCTCCAGTCGAGTTCCCCATTTAGGCGAACCCTGTAGAGTTTCTCTGGACCCCTCCGGCAGTCCTGCAGAGCGTCTCACACACAGCCTAGTGCTCATATGCTTGTGTAACTTGTGCTAGGCTGGGTTCTATATGTGGTGATCCCTGCAGCGATCCCATCTTCCACGACCAGCTCCCTGCGGTGAGCTCGTGTCTTTCACTTGGCAAAGTCCACTCTGCCATCAATGTCCGGTGTAGCCCCTTCTGGCCAGTCCATGTGTGTATCTCCATGTTATCTCCCTTCGGGCAAGATGTGGATTCTGCAGTGTCCCTCTCCCCTGGAAAGGCATGCTTTCCCAGTGTTATCCAGGAGTTCCACTCTGTGGGTTATAAAGGAACAGTTCAAACTCAAACTATAAAGTTCAAACTCCCTCTATGCAGGCCTTCCAACCCAGTCAGTTGGGGGTCTGAGAGTCTTGAGTAGGGCGCTGGTTGTGGCAGTAACCGTGGCGTTTTCCATGGGATCCCAATTACGTTGTCACGTCAACGTTACGTCTAATGTGAGCGACTGAAAGGGAACGTCTCGGTTACTATTGTAACCCTCATTCCCTGAAAAAATAATGGGACACATATTAGCCGCTAACCCGACCAAGTAGTTACAGGAAGTTAGTTATAGGAACTGTCCACTTCTAAACAGTTCTAAGAACTACTCTCCCCCAAACTCGGTTTTGCTGCTTGCGTTCGCACTGGCCAAGTGGCCATAGGAACTGGTAGGAGGGGTAAGTGAGTGACGCAAGCACGGCGACGGTCTTTATAGCGTCATCACTAGACGTAGTGTGGCCACATACAACAACAACAAACCAGCATGGAGGAGGCTATTGCAATGTTCCTGTTCTGCCTTGCCGGGACCTTAATAACGGAGTACGAATGGCGGCGTTTGCTAAAACACACAGCGTATGGCAGACAACGCGCTACAAGTTCCGTGTTGACAGTGGGCGTGACTTATAAGTTGAACCAATCAACGTAGACCTAGGGAAAGGGAACTAAAAAAGTCCTCGCTCTTGACTAGGTACTGAAAGAGTTATAGGAACTACGGTCTGAGGAACTAAAAAATCCCCAATTTAGTCCGATCGGAACACGAGAAAAAAAGGGTTACAGGAACGTTAGTTTCTAGGAACTGCAAAAATCCCTCCGGTTGGAAAGCGGCTAATGTCCCATCGCCACGGTTGCTGACCATCGCTGTGCGGCCAAACACGTCTTAACTCCTCAGTGTAAAAAAAAATGATGCAATTATCACATGCCAATATGCATTGGCTCGTTTTAATACTCTCGAAGTAGATTGGTCTCTCAATGCGATCACACTTCCGTCGTCACGTCGACGTTATGTCTCCATTCCCTACTTCAGGGAGCGAGGGTTACAATAGTAACCGAGACGTTTTTATGGCTTTTTGTTATAATATATAAGTTTAATATAATCGTATGCTAAATGAAATTGTACAATGTAAAATTTTCCTTCAGCATTCACATGCATTGCATGTGTATTTGTGTCACTTGTACAAACACATTTGTTCTAACTGATTAACTGATCGATTTCTCCATTGATTAGTCCAATTCTATTCCATTTTGCCACTTTGATTGTCCCTTTGCCCAGGGCTGATGCTGAAACATTTAGTTTCAATGTAAACATTCAAATCTCTAAAAAACATCACATGCAATAAACACTGTTTTCAGCAGTCATATCCTATAGTCACCAGTGCTTATGAAATTCTGAATGATACAGAATTATGTCAAAGCGAGTAAAGAAGCGAATTTAAGTGCAGGAGTTCAACATGACATCATGACTTTTGCGTAAACATACAAGCCACTTTCGAGTCAGGTGGCGTGTTATCTCTACGCATTTTGAGCTATCCGCGTGTATCCACGTGTATGCGTGTATGTCTACGCCATTAACGTCCGCGTCATTCCGCGTGTCTGTACACGCAGTCAAATCTCCAGTCATAAATGCCATTAACCCCAGTGACGGTTAAGTTTAGGGATGGGGTCGAGGTAAGTCATATCTTTTTTTTACCTAGTATGGTAAGGGAACAGTCATAAATGCCATTAACCCCAGTGACGGTTAGGTTTAGGGACGGGGTTGAGGTAAGTCATATATTTATATAACGTTAAGTCAACGGCGTTCATAAACACGCTGAAAGGCGATTATGCGTCTTGATAGCACGCCAAAAATGGAAATACGAAATGGCGTGGCATACACACGCTACTTCATGAGATCAGTCTGAGGAGTTTAATAATAATCCAAACAGAACAACAGCAAGGAAACGCAGAGAGCGCAGATAGCTGGTACATGCATAAAACACCAAACATCAACTGACAAACCACAAGGGCTCTACTGTATATACACAGGGGTAATGAGACGAACAAGACGCATCGGGGAACATTCAGGGACTAATCAACATGAACAACTAAGTAAGGACTACAAACATGAAACAGAAACAGGAAAAAACACAAAAGTCCAAACTCAGACACACTTTATTTTTTTATTTAATACATTTTATTATCCGGATTCCATTATTTAGTAGTCTTTTGGTTTTTGACTATGTGTTGAAGTCTTCAACTGCAGTAAGCGAGGTCAATCTATCCAGAACTGACTATCTGACGACACCTGAGTTTATGTCCATGACGTTGGGTAGGCAAGCCCACAAGCCTTCCCTGAGCCTGTAGGGCCTCACGCTACCAGGCAGAAAGAATTACTCCCATGGCTATTATGCAATTAAATGAACTACTGGTAATAGTGAGATTGGCCTAGATATCTAATTTCATGTAACTATTTTTAATCTGATCTTTGAAAAAAGGAGGCATTATAAAAGTGTCTAAAGGAGCAGACAAGCATCTAGGTGTGTTTCATCTCTGATTAATCCATGATTATATCCATATTTCCACTATTGCTCAGACAGAGGTTGTCCATTCACAATATCCTTGTTTCAACTTCCTCTCTTTATACACATAGTGTATAAAGAGATGTCAGGTGTTCCTGACATCTCAGGTGTCAGGTGTTCCTAATAATCCTTTAGGTGAGTGTAAGTGTATTCTCTATTCTGATGACTGTGTCAGCTGTAGTCCAGTACATTAGCATTTATTTAAGCACCAAGAGGATATGAAACATGTAAAACAATGACTTTTGACAAAATACCACTTGTGAACACAGAACCAAAATCATCTAAAAAAATCCAATCAGCAAGCAGAATCCTAGTCATCCAAGAGTGTAGGGTGCAATGGGGCTAAAGGCACACCTTAAGACTATGAAGAACATAGTGAAGGGACTCGCAATTTAACCCATCCAAGTTAGTGGACACACATTAAGAGCAGTGAGTAGTGAACACACACACACTGGAAGCCAGTGAACGAACACACACACAGCAGTTGGCTGCCATTTTGCTGTTCCTTGCTCAAGGACACCTCAGTCATTTCCTGCTCGTATTGAGAATCGAACCCTTCGGGCAACATGACATCATGACTTTTACGTAAACATACACGCCACTTTCAAGTCAAGTGGTGAGTTATCTATACGCATTTTGAGCTATCCGTGTGTATGCGTGTACGTCTACGCCATTAAATGTCCGAGCGAAATGAAGCAAAATGTAGATCTACATCTGGGGAGCGATATTTTTTTCCTAGGATGGTAGGGGAAGACTCATAAATCGTATTAACCCCAGTGACGGGTAGGTTTAGGGACGGGGTTGGGGTAGGTCATATATTTATATATACAGTAATGTAATTTTAAGTCAACGGCGTTCATAAACACGCTGAAAAGCGATTATGCGTGTTGATAGCACGCCAAAAATGGAAATACGAATTGGCGTGTCATACATACGCCATTTCATGAGATCAGTCTGTTTCGGGTTACAATTCCAACTCTCTAACCATTAGGCCATGACTGCCTGTCCCTGTATAGTGTAAGATTGCTAACACACAGACACACACACACACAAACAAAACAAATATTGAACATTGATGAAGCAACACATTTTGTAAGAAAATAAGTCATAAAAGTGGGTTGTTTTGTTTAAAAATCATAAACAATGGAACTATTGCCTCACATTCTTCAGTTATTGAAAAACTGTTGATTTAATAACCTTGGACAAAACCAAACATTATTAGCACGATCTTAATTTAAAATACATTTACCAATTGTAAAGATGATCAATTTGCTATATAAATCTATAAATAAAAACAACACATTAAATATTAGATCACATTAGCGCAGACTAAGCTTTGCTGACTGTGATGGTGTCTAGAAACCATGCTGTGGGTGTGTAGGAAAGTGCAGTGGTGATTTGTAGTACCATCTAGTGGTTTAGAGGATAGCCAGCCGCGTCAGACCGGAAGCTAGTGTGGAGATTATAGGGTTAGTGATGGGGCGGATTCAGCAATCGTCGGGCTGAGACTGTATGGTGCAGCGGCTCTGTAATCTCCTTTAACTCCAGTGCATCTTTAGCCCTGTTGTACCCTACATCCGATATCTGCTTGCACATGTCCTCAAGATCAATGCCAGGATTTGAATCCGGCCTGGATCATATCATGTTGTCTTTTTACTTTCAATCAATGGCAAAAAACAATTTTCTTTTACTTTTGTTAATATACTAGCAGTAAAATATGCCACAACAACACTCCAACTCAAGGCAACTCAGCAGTACACAGACCAATAGATGAGATTGAAGAATATAAAGGCCCCGGGGAAGATCATGCGAGAGTAGGCATCAATGGCGTGAGTGTTTTGGATGATACGGAAGCCTCTGAGGGTCTTCTTTTTGGCTGCTGTGGCCTCATTTGCCAAAGACAGGCACACCACCATGTGTTCCTGTTTATCCCCAGAGGAGACGGGACCTTGGGTATATCCTGCCAGGCCATTGACATCAGACTTACCGTACGCGTCATCGAGCAGCATAGTCCTTGTGTGAGGTAAAGGCTAAAATGGGTAAACACAAACACTTTCGTTACCATGGTTGCAGAGTGCAAGATATGGCTTATTTAATTTAGGCTTGAGTAAGACAAACAGGTTGGTCACTTAATATTACCTAAAGTTACATGTAACTTTCAACAAGAGGAAAGTACAGGAAGACAAACTGAATATCTGACAATTATTGAAATTCACTTACCTTCTCTCTTAACTTGCGATCCTTCCCATCATGCACTGTGGTCAAGTAGTTTACGGCAGCATACTCAAGTACCGATAAAAAGACGAAGACGAAGCTGACCCACAGGTAGATGTCCACGGCTTTGATGTAGGAGACTCTGGGCATGGAGGCGTTCACCCCAGTGATGATGGTGGACATGGTGAGCACTGTCGTAATGCCTACCAAGATATCACAGTCAAATTCTCCCACAAATAGTGTCACTATTTCATCTACACACCAACTATCCATTTTGCATATTAATTATGTGTCTTTTTCTTGTCTGCACTGTGGCATGTTTTATGATTTTAAGGGATCGTTCACTCAAAAATGAAATTTCTGTCATTAATTATTCACCCTCATGTCGTTCCAAACATTCGTTCATCTTTGGAACACAAACCAAGATATTTTTGATTAAATCAAAAAGCTTTCTGTCCCTCCATAGACTACAACGTTATTATCACTTGCAAGGCCCAGAAAGGTAGTAAAGACATCTTTAAATTCACACGTTCACGCTAACAAATAAAGGCGGGCATACACTGTGCAATTTTCGTCCGATTTTCAGCCGAATTCTGACTCGTGCGACTCTTTTTCGCGTCGGACCGATTTTCAGCTTTGTCGTTTGTCGTGCAGTGTACAGGGAGAAACGCGAGGCGATTAACCTCTCACGGATGAATTTCTGGCATGTCAGAAATTTTGGTCGCTCCTCGTGACTATATCGCACAGTTGAAGCAAAGCTACGAACCGATTGCCCTAAACTCAGTGTTTTTTCCCCTCACTGCGCCTGCGCGAAAACAGAAGTTTAACCATTTCATCTGCAGCAAAAATAAAATTTAAATAAAAACGAAAAGAGGGAGATCTTTAAGTTCTGTAGTTCAAACTAGCTACAAATTACTGTTGCTTACCTCCAGTTCGTGTTGCAAAATGGATAATATTACCCACGTCTTCCAAGCCACCTGCGATGTAACACCTTATTAATTTGCGTCAAACAATGTTTTTGAAATAAACCTGTTTTTAATTTTCATTGATGATTAATTATGGCAATGTTCGGACATATTATAGACTGTTAATAGTTTTTTTATATGTCTATAATTCATTGTAATCGACCTAAATGTTTTAGACAATTTTTAATGAGGAGTAAGATTAATATTTTCTTATCCTCACAGCACGTTGGTTATGTGCTGTGAAAATATTGCGTGGCAAATTAATTATAATAGCGGATCAATTTAATAATAAAATTAGCCTATAGGCCTCCCCTAATAATGATAATACAATAATAATTAAATGCATAAACTGAAAATGCTAAATCATTTTGATACTGATAGCAGATGCTTGTTTTGACAATATCCCTGGATACATACACGTATATAGGCGCAATCCAGGGGGTTATCGCAGATGCAACATGACATCATGAATTTTGCGTAAACATACACGCCACTTTCGAGTCAGGTGGCGTGTTATATCTACGCATTTTGAGCTATCCGCGTGTTTGTCTACGCCATTAACGTCTGCGTCATTGTACACGCAGTCAAATCTCCAGTCATAAATGCCATTAACCCCAGTGACGGTTAAGTTTAGGGATGGGGTTGAGGTAAGTCATATCTTTTTTTACCTTGGATGGTAAGGGAACAGTCATAAATGCCATTAACCCCAGTGACGGTTAGGTTTAGGGACGGGGTTGAGGTAAGTCATATATTTATATAACGTTAAGTCAACGGCGTTCATAAACACGCTGAAAGGCGATTATGCGTCTTGATAGCACGCCAAAAATGGAAATATGAATTGGCGTGGCATACACACGCTACTTCATGAGATCAGTCTGGCAGATATTACACGTATAGTGTGAGCAGTGAAGTCGCAGCTCGACGATCGGACCGTACAGTGTGAGCACATAAATCCTGAACTTTGGCTTTGCATCGAATGCGATTTACTCGTTTAGTGTGAGTAGGTACCTTGCTGAAATCGCACTGACATCGCACAGTGTATGCCCGCCTTAAGTCAGATAGAATAAATGCGTATTTGGCGTGCTGTCCGATTGGTAACACTTTAGAATACGGTTCCTTCGTTAATGAACAAGAACTAACGAGTAACACAATATTAACAATCTAGTAACTATTATTAACTAACAAGAAACTCTGATTAACGAACTAGTAAGTAATAGCGCACAGACGAAAGTGGTAGTTCACTATTAAGTAATCAATAACTACTATTTTTTTAATACTTCCCAGAGAACTACTGAAAAAGTTTATTAATAATCTAGTAACTACTATTAACTAAAAGAAACTCTTATTAACGAATTAGTAAGTAATAGCGCACAGATGAAAGTGTTACTAATTCTGTGGGAATTACTAATTATTTGGATTCGTATTATAAAGTGAAGATCATTGGAACTAACTAGTAACTACTCAAGTGTTACTACATGATCTAGTCATGATTTGTGCAAATGTTTGAGATTTTTGGTGAACTTCAGTAACTTTTAGAAAATGTCTTTAGTAACACTTGAGTAATTACTAGTTAGTTCCAATGATCTTCACTTTATAATACGAATCCAAATAATTAGTAATTCCCACAGAAGTATCTAGTAACACTTTCATCTGTGCGCTATTACTTACTAACTCTAATAAGAGTTTAATAAGAGTTTCTTTTAGTTAATAGTAGTTACTAGATTATTAATAAACTTTTTCAGTAGTTCTCTGGGAAGTATTAAAAAAATAGTAATTATTGATTACTTAATAGTGAACTACCACTTTCGTCTGTGCGCTACTACTTACTAGTTCGTTAATCAGAGTTTCTTGTTAGTTAATAAGATTGTTAATATTGTGTTACTCATTAGTTCTTGTGTAGTTATTCATTAACGAAGGAACCGTATTCTAAAGTGTTACCGAGGGCTCCGGGCTCGGTATGCGTCCCGAACACAGAGTACTCCCCCCCGTATTGCTGGTTAAGGAGTAAACAGGCGAGTGTGAGGAGACGGGGTGGTGGAGGGATGCTGAAAAACTGTTGAGGAACATTGGTGAGTCAAACGAGTGTGTATATAGGTCTCCAACTCAAGCTGATTGGATAGACACGTTGATTACTGATTGTCGACAGCTGGTTGAAATGATGTGATAATTCACCTTTGGCTAAGCCACGCCCTAGAATGTAAATTGACCAATCACAGCGCAGCCAAGAACGAGCCCCCACAGAGGTCGGACACTTTTTCACAGCGCTCCATTGACTTTCAACACAGGCGTCTCATGTTTTTGGTCTCGGCAGGCTATTACCGTCCTAATTTTATCAAAAATATGGTTAAACGTTGTGCCTCGGGCATTTGTAACACAGACGCGTTTCCCAGAGAGGTTGGAGGGGGGTGTCCGTTTTTTCCCTTCCCAAAACCGAAGTCAAATCCTGACAAGTGTCGTCTTTGAATTAAACTGTGTGGATGTCCTCACCCCTCAAACATCAACAAGCACCTTTTTTACTTCTAACCTTACTGTGAGTGTGAAGTTATACTAGTTAGACCGTTTTATAATGTTTTAGGTTATGATTTCGGTTCTCACACCGGTTGTTGATACGCTAGCACACACTGCTAATAAATACAACGTTATACTCGTGTAGTCCGTTTGCTTTGTAATAACGATTATAGAAGTGAATAGAGACCTAGCCAGCTTTGCATGAACAGTGTTGCTCCTGAGATTGTTAGTCCCAGCCTCCATCTCCATTAGTAGGATATGCAGTGGTTCATTTTTTGACTGTGAGCGGTAACGTTATGCTTTTGCCTCTATTTTGGATGCCTTTTTGTTTCTTGCGTTTCACCTCATGAATACAGCCTTCGAACGCATATTGCAGCCCCTTTTGCCTACTTCTATCGGACACTTTATTTGCTGCTTTATAAAAGTTTGATAACATTTCTGTCACAGCATAAGCCATGCAGAGTGCAGATGAAGTTTGACGGATGTAGCAACAGTAACTAAGGGGGGCGGGGCTTAGCCAAAGGTGAATTGGATCAATTATTTGAACGCGCTCCTCCCGAACTTTGTTTATACGCCTTATTCACGGCAGCGCCATCTTTGATTTTTAATGAGAATGAAAGCGAGGCTGTGAGGGATAGACTTGCATCTCTTCAATGGGCTGTACTGTTATTTAATGTGTTTTCGGATTGTTCTGCTCATGAAACACTGGAAAAATATCTTTCCAAGAAATTTCAGTTGACAAAAAACGCCTGACAATGTAAGCTGTGGAAAATTGTAAGTTATCTAGGAGCTTTATTCAGCTTTTTACAGCGGATGCCATTGGAAACACGGTACGTCTATCCCTCACAGCCTCACTTTCATACCTGCTCTGAATAAGGTCTATAAAACATCATATAGTCCAAGTGACTACAGTGGTTCAACCTTAATGTTATGAAGTGACGAGAATATTTTTTGTGTGCAAAACCCCCCACAGAAAACCACTTTATTCAGCAATCTCATCTCTTCCACATCAGTAGTGTTATCCGTGCAGTGCTTCCTGGTTCTACGTCAGAGCTCATTATCAGTCAGCATCACACGCACACAATGCCTGTGACAGTTGCAACTCATTTCATTTGTATTTATGAAACTTGCATTTGTCCAACGTCAATACTTTAATGAGCAGAAATGAAAAGTTCAACATCATCTGCATGAATCTTTAGTCTCAGAAAGCAGTAATTGATTAATTTACTGGGATCTCATGCTAAATAGTTTTCAACCTTGATTCAAATACAGAGCAATTAATAAACCAAATCCCCTTCAGTAGTTAGCATTGTTATATTTGGCTGTCCAAAATAATTAATAGGCTATTCTTGAACGTAACACAATATTCTAAGATTATAAATGAGAGAATTTGTATCTAGAACTGTCAGATACAATGTTAAAGGGGTCATGAACTGGCTTTTTAACTTTTATTATATTGTTGTCTGAGGTCAATTTATGACGTTCGCTTGGTTTTTGCATTCAAAAACATCAAAATGAATAAGTAATAGGCTATTTCGTACCCAAGTTGTGAGCCTTCCTGAAAAACGGTCGTTTTTTTTTTTCAGACGACCCTCATCAGCTGGAACGTCATTAAAAATATAGTTTATCCATGCAGTCCTATTGAAATCCAGAGGAAGCTTATGCAGCGACTGTCTTCTTCCACAACCAGGCACTGCACACAATATTCTGTATTGCTCGGTAGATCGATCCGGTTTGCCATCACGAGGAGGTAGGCATGTAAGTTGTTAGGCTACTTAGCTATGCGTGTAATGCGCGAATCGGTGGGCGGGGCTAAACCGGCCGTGTTGAAGTAGGCGTTGATCTTCTTCTGCGGGGGTGGTGTTTTAACTCCTTTGACGTCATAGTTTCCCACTTTTAAAAACGAGTCGTTTTCAGAGGCTGGTGTCAATAAAAGCTTTTATTGGACTAACAAGGACGTTTTCAGTTCTGAAACTTACAGGATATTTTTATAATATGATGACCTCTTAGATGTCAAAAGCTCAAGGAAAATTTGATTTCTCAGTTCATCACCCCTTTAATCAACAAAAACTGTTGAGTTTTACAACCCCAGTGTTTTCACCTAACGAGACTCTGGCAGGAACGGCTCGTCGGTCGATCCAGAAGGACACCCATGACAGCATGACCATCAGAGTGGCGGGAAAGTACGTCTGAAGCAGGAAGAAGAAGATATGGCGACGCAGAGTGAAGTTGATGTACAGACGATTGTACCAACCTGCAGGAGATATGAAATTAGAGCATAGAGTAAAAGAAAAAGAAAATATTCCGATTCTGAAGACTTAATCCTTAAAAAGATAGTTCATCAGAAAATGTTGTGTTATTTCTGTTATAATTTACTCTTGTTCGTTATGTTGTTCCAAACCCGTAAGACTTTCATTGATCTTCAGAACTCAAATGAAGATATTTAAAAATGAACCAATGAGGTTCATTCTCGTGTTACGCATCACGTTTGAGCTTACATACAGCCGCCGGCGGCTAAAAATAACTGTTGTTCTTAAATGTTAAATAACTTTTGAACCGCTGCTCCAATCCGTATGCTTTAAAAAGTCCCATAAAGAGGAGATTCGCGGCTTTTCTGTGATATCGGGTTAATCGCGTTTGGACATTCAGAAGCTCCGTAGTGAATGTGATTGCGTCATCAATTTTTGATCAGCATTGATTCGTCAAAGAAACCCGTGCGTTTTTTTCCCTCTGAGTCAATCATAAATGACTGTTAATGCTTAGTCCCACCCCATCCCCAGATTGGTTAAAACTATCATCTACTCAACCAATAAATATAGTTCTTGGTCTTTTGCACGACCAATTAGCATCTTTCTTTAGAAATTTGAACAGAGGTAAAGTCAAAGTAGTTCATATAGGCTATGTATGTATGTGTGTGTGTGTTTATATATATATATAAGTTTTATTTATATATAAGTTTGTTTTTTTTTTTTGCTTCATTGTTCTACTACAATGTTTCTATTTATGTTACTTCCTTAACTTTTTTGGACACATCTAAATTCTCAGTATGAAAAACACTGTTTTCACTGAAACAATGCTTTTCACTGAAAATCGCCTATAATAATGTTGTAATAAATACCTATAACTTGCCTAGGGATTGTTGCATGTTGTCAAAATTACATTGTAAAATACAATGTAAAATATCCAAGTACAGCTTTCTAAAGGAAAAAATCCAAACTTCAGGAGGATTTGTTTGAGTTGAGTAAAAAAAATCACTACAAATATGCTGCCGTTTTTCTTAAATCTGGTAAATTCATCCATTCTAAGACAATTTAAATGTAAAATTGGATTATTTAAATGAGATATATTGAAACTTCAAGTTCTCCTGATAAAAATGATATATGGCACTTGATGCTGACTGCTATAATGGGTTAGAAAAACAAAGAAAAGAACAAGCGGTGCAGGTGCTCCAAAAATGGTCTAGGTCTTTAAGGGTTAAGCAACATGACATCATGACTTTTGCGTAAACATATACGCCACTTTCGAGTCAGGTGGCGTGTTATCTCTACGCATTTTGAGCTATCCGCGTGTATCCACGTGTATGCGTATATGTCTACGCCATTAACGTCCGCGTCATTCCGCGTGTCTGTACACGCAGTCAAATCTCCAGTCATAAATGCCATTAACCCCAATGACGGTTAAGTTTAGGGATGGGGTTGAGGTAAGTCATATCTTTTTTTACCTAGGATGGTAAGGGAACAGTCATAAATGCCATTAACCCCAGTGACGGTTAGGTTTAGGGACGGGGTTGAGGTAAGTCATATATTTATATAACGTTAAGTCAACGCCGTTCATAAACACGCTGAAAGGCGATTATGCGTCTTGATAGCACGCCAAAAATGGAAATACGAATTGCCGTGTCATACACACGCTACTTCATGAGATCAGTCTGCTTTAAGCATGATTTCCGATTTTCTCAGATCAGATTCAGGCCTCATTCATATGTGGTAATAAATCGGATATGAATCGGATACGTGCGTTTGCATGTGCCATGCAAGCAGACAAATCGGATATTCCCCGGTAATGCGAGTCATACATCATTAAAAAGTGCGCGATTATAGGCGCGATGGAAGAAAGGATACACACAGTGGAGCAATGCGGAGGTTTCATGTCTTTTGAGTGTTTGGGGTGAAGAGTGCAGGCTAAAATGCAGGGTTGTTATTACAGAAATAAATCTGTTTCCATTTTTTTTCTCCGCCGTACGAGACCAATGTTTTGATGACTTATTGAAATATTGTGGAAAGAAAACACTGGATAATTTTATCCTCATCTGCATCCATATAATTTCGTTCTGTTTTGCTTAATTTCCCGTGTCAGAACGTCTGCATTTGGTAGTTTCAGCAGTGTATAGTGAAAATCGGATTTGGGCATCAAGACCTGCAGTGTAAATGCAGCCTAATTGTACTTTTGAGCAGCTAAAATCTTGAAAAATGACACTTCAATGCTTCATCTATATTAAAACAATCGTCACATATTTTTCGCAATGCTGTGTAGATGATCAAACTCAAACACGATGATGAAGACCAAATGCAGCCCTTTAATAAATCCAAAAGCATAGCGGTACATCCAAACAGAGAGCACGATAAACACACATAACATAACATAGACGATACCCGACACAATGAATCAAACAGAACTGAGCTTAAGTACACGTGATAATGAGTGCACAGCTGAACATAATGAGTGAACAAGACAACAAACTACTAATTCAGGCAGAAGGAGGTGAAACTAATAAACAGAACCATGACAATGATGATATGATAAGTAAGATTTGCAAACACCAGATTTGCAGTGATTGCAATCACAAGCTTTGGACTTGGTAACAAGTTAGCTAGCCCAGTTAAGTTAGATGGTAATTGATTTTAAAGGTGCATTGCGCAACATTTCATGTTAAAAATAGCCATTTTTCTAACCCTTAAAACATTTGCCTGATGGGCTGAATGAGCCCTTCTCTGATCACTGCGATTTCCTCTATTATCCTGTACAGTGAAATAAATAAGAGGGATTCGGGACTGGGCGTGACGTCATGCGCGTTCACGCTCGCCTGGCTATGACTGGCAGGTGTGTGTATTCGCCACCATTCTCCGTATCAGCGAAGACAACTCGAGCGACACAACTTTACTCAACTTTCCACAAAAATAGAAAGAGACTGACTTGTAGTTCATTCCAAACCCCAACGCAAACTCCACGTAAGACAAAGAAAATACAACTTCTTTCTAGTGCCAGGCGTCGGAATAAGACGAGAGTCGACATCGGGGCGCTTTCCACAAATGGAGAGATCTCCGCTCTGTTCTAGGGCTCAAACGGGTCCTATACAAAGTAATAACTTACATTGTTCATGAACGTGTTTCCATAATAATACAATCATAAGTGGATACAGTAAGCTCATAAAAGAGTTCAACATGGATATATATGGAAACAAAAACCGAAGTTTTCTACCCCCGTTTCCCCCTCACACACACATAAGTGTGTAATTTAATCGAATGCCTTTCCTTTCATATATTTTAAATGACTTGCAGATTTATAACTTTATTACCTCATTATGACTGTAACAAAAGATGTGTGCGGCTGATGCTCCTTTGGTAATGAACAGCTCGTGCAAACGTGCGTGTATGTGCGCACGCAGTTTCGCTTGTCGCCAGAGGGGGCGTATGTAGCAGTGGTCCACCTCTCAAATTTAATCAAAAATATCTTCATTTGTGCTCCGAAGATGAATGATGGTCTTACGGGTTGGTACAGCATGGGGGTAAGTAATTAATGACTTCAATTTCATTTTTGGGTGAACTAATCCTTTAAGACGTAAAAATCTTCAAATTAATGACATTTTTCAAACTGTCACTCTGTCACTCTTTTTTTTCCGTTCTTGTTGTCTCGTCAGCGATTCTCCTTGTTAACTGTATTAGTAGTCGACAATCAGCAGTTGTAGATTGAACCTGCTTTATTATTTAACTGCACAATCCACTACTTTTACTCTCTGCTGATATCTGTTTATTTAACACTGTGATGAGTATTTACCAATAACGCATTCTTAGAAGAAAACGTTCTATATAGAACCTTAAAAGGTTCTAAAGCGCTACATATTTGGAACCCCTAAAATGCAATGCATCAATGATCACAAAAATTAATCGATATCACACGAAGAGTGCCATTTCAGTTTTTATCCTTCAAAAATCAGCATGATTAAAATGGGATATTAAGTTACTACAACAGTTTCAACATGACATCATGACTTTTGCGTAAACATACACGCCACTTTCGAGTCAGGTGGCGTGTTATCTCTACGCATTTTGAACTATCCGCGTGTATGCGTATATGTCTACGCCATTAACGTCCGCGTCATTCCGCGTGTCTGAACGCGCAGTCAAATCTCCAGTCATAAATGCCATTAACCCCAGTGACGGTTAAGTTTAGGGATGGGGTTGAGGTAAGTCCTATCTTTTTTTTACCTTGGATAGTAAGGGAACAGTCATAAATGCCATTAACCCCAGTGACGGTTAGGTTTAGGGACGGGGCTGAGGTAAGTCATATATTTATATAACGTTAAGTCAACGGCGTTCATAAACACGCTGAAAGGCGATTATTTAAATGGAAATACGAATTGGCGTGTCATACACACGCTACTTCATGAGATCAGTCTGACAGTTTAATAAACAATAATTTAATTACAACTGCAAAATGTTGCAGAATAATGTAATATATGAATGAATAATAACCTATAAAGAACCTTTGTGCCAAAGGGGTTCTTTCTTGTCATTATCATCATTTTTTTGCATAAAAGGTCCTTTGCAGTTGAGTAAAGAACCCTATGCTTCATATATAGTAGAACCCTTTTTTCTAAGAGTATTCTGTTTGCATGAGCTCCAGCTTAATCACATTATAAGTATGCCCATAAACAGAAGCCACTGATGACCAAACTCAAAATAAGATGCAAGTCACTATAAAGCTAAAACTACTAGGGATGTCCCGATCCGATCCACGGCATCGGTATCGCGCCGATACCGGCCCAGAACGCTAGATCGGAGATCGGAGGGGAGAAAAAAATATGAGCGATATCCAGTTTAGCGGCGAAGCCTGTCACGTGATGATTGTTGTGTTTACGCACACGCGCGCAGAGAATCACTCTCGCTTTGCGTGTCAAGAGCGAAACTGGCGCGCGTAAAGTTTGAAGCGAAATTTACGCGCGTGACGCGCGTCAGAATCAAAATCCGTTGGCGGTCATTGTTTTTATGTCGACCGAGCATTCATCAAGAGTGTAATGATAGTGGTTGTTTTTATGGAGTAGTGGCAACCCTGTCTAAGATATGTGGGCGCATGTGCAGCAGGTGAGGCACACAATTAGCTTGGTGCGTGTAGTGGCAGCACGCGACCATGAATGTATGAATAAATCTGGATATATGCTCATCAATGGCTCAGGACTCGGTGATTGATCATCCGAACCAAAACATGGTGTCAGAAGTGATTTCGGAAGTGAAAGTTTGTGGAGTTTCTACGCACATGTGACGAGAAATGGAAGGATTGCAGCCACCACCGAAGCTTCATTTGTCCGGTAATGTTGCTGAAAATTGGAGACGATTTAAGCAACGATTTCTTCTGTATTTATCTGCAATTGATGGAGATCGTAAGTCAGAGAAGATGAAAGCGTCTTTATTTCTTCATGTGGTTGGCGATGAAGCTTTGGAGGTATATAATAATTTCACTTTTGACGAAGGAGAAAGTTTGAAGTTACAGCCGATAATGGACCAGTTTGAAGCGTTTTGCATACCCAAGAGAAATGTTACTTATGAACGCCATCGATTTTTCACGTGCATGCAGAAAACTGGGGAAACAATCGATCAGTATGTGACGGAGCTCAGACACAGAAGTAAAACTTGTGAGTTTGGAGAGTTAACCGATTCGTTGATCAAAGACAGGATTGTGTGTGGAATACCTGACAATGGATTGAGGGAACGGTTACTTCGAGAACAAGAGTTGGATTTGGAGAAAGCTCTTTCACTTTGTAGAGCGGCAGAGACTGTAAAGACACAAGCGAGAGAATTATTAAATGAGACGTGTGCTGTGGATGTTGTTAAGAAGTCTCAGACACCCTGTGTAAGCGCAAAGCAAGGAACGCAACCGGAACAGAGCAGGATGGTAATTGATAAGCCTCAAAGAACGTGCGATCGTTGTGGGATGCAACATCTACCGAGAAAATGTCCAGCGTATGGGAAAAATTGCAACAATTGTGGTAAAGTTAATCATTATGCACGCTGTTGTAAGAGTAAACGAACATCAAGCCAAGTGAATACTGTGACTGAGTGTGAAGTAGAAGAATTCTATGTGGATGCAGTAGCAGAAGGTGGAGAAGAACATAAAGAGTGGATCGTACAACTGCAAATAAACAACAGTACAGTTGCGTTTAAGCTTGACACTGGAGCCCAAGTTAATCTCCTTTCTGAAACTGAATTTAACAAGCTAAAACCTAGACCAAAGTTGCATGTTGCTAAGTTGAAGGTAACTGGATACTCTGGAGCGGACATACCAGTGAAAGGAAAATGTGTTGCCAAAGTGCGATATAAGGATAAAGAACATAGTTTGGCATTTGTAGTGGTGCCAAAGGATTTTCAAGCTATCTTGGGTTTGTCTGCTTGTGAGAGGCTGCATCTGGTGAAAAGAGTGCTGATGGTAGCAGAATCAAAAGTGTCTGAACCCGAGTACGGCTCGATCTTAACGGAGTATGGGGATGTATTTAAAGGCTTAGGCTGTTTGTCAGGGGAGCACACCATTCAGATTGATGAAACTGTACCTCCAGTGATACATCCATGTCGAAAGGTACCATTTGCACTTCAGAGACAGTTAAAAGAAGAGCTGGATAAAATGGAGAGTTTAGGAGTGATACAGAAAATTGATCATCCCACAGATTGGGTTAGTTCGTTGGTGATTGTGGACAAAAAGAATGGAAAACTTCGGGTTTGTCTTGATCCTAGAGATTTTTTGAACAGTGCAATCAGCGGTTTATGATCAGTTTCATCAGTTTCAGGAGAACATTTCAAGCTTCCTACACGTGAAGAGATTATGGCCCAGTTTGCAAATGCCAAATATTTCAGCAAGCTAGATGCATCCTCAGGATTTTGGCAGTTAAAACTGGATGCTGCCAGCTCAAAACTGTGTACATTTAATACGCCATATGGAAGATATTGTTTCTTAAGGCTTCCTTTCGGAATTGCCTCGGCTCCTGAGGTGTATCATAAAACAGTGCACATGATCTATGAACATATGGAAGGAGTTGATACATCGATGGATGATATAATTGTGTGGGGAGCTTCGAAAGAAGAACATGATGCAAGGTTAAGAAAGGTGTTGGAGGCAACCAGGCGTGCAAATTTGAAGTTGAACAGAGAAAAGTGCCAATTGGGAGTAACTGAATTAACGTTTTTGGGTGACATCATTAGTAGTGCTGGAGTGCGACCTGATCCTCTGAAGATCTCTGCTATTGAACATATGCCAAGGCCGCAAAGTGTAAAAGATGTCCAAAGATTCATGGGTATGTTGAACTATATGAGTAAATTCATACCTAATTTGTCGGAGAAGATAGCTCCATTAAGATGGCTAACTGAGAAAAAGAATGGATGGGAATGGAACCATGAACAGGAAGCTGCATGGCAATATTTGAAATTGATTTTAACTAGAGAGCCAATTTTGAAATTTTATGACCCCAATCGTTCTATTAAAATTTCAGCTGATGCTTCACAGTCAGGATTGGGAGCAGTACTTCTCCAGGAGCATGACGGAACCTGGCAACCAGTTGCATATGCCTCACGCTCAATGACTGATGCGGAGTGTAGGTACGCTCAAATTGAAAAAGAGTTGCTTAGTATTACTTTTGCTTGTGAGAGATTTCATCAGTTTGTGGCAGGACAGCCTGTTGATGTTGAAACTGATCATAAACCGCTGATTGCACTGTTCAAAAAATCTCTAAATGATTGTCCATTGAGAATACAAAGAATGATGATCAGATTGCAACGGTATGCATTAACTGTGTTTTATACACCAGGCAAATTAATGTTTGTGGCAGACACCTTGTCCAGAGCCGTAGATCCAACCACACCGTCGAGTGGAAAGCTGACTGAGGACATTCAAGTATATGTAAATATGATCATTGAAGCTTTACCTGTTGCTGATTCCAAAATGAAGCTGATCTGTCAAGAGACAGAACAAGATCAGACACTCACTCAGGTGAGATTCTATGTCATGAATGGCTGGCCAGATGTGAAGCAAAATTGTGTTGCAGAAGTTCATGAATTTTGGAACTGCAGGTCTGAATTGTCTGTCTGTAATGGAATTCTGTATAAAGGAAATAAAATAGTGATTCCAAGAAATCTGAGACGTGAGATGTTGAACAAAATCCATGAAGGCCATCTGGGAATTGAGAAATGTAAAAAAAGAGCTCGTGAAGTTATGTATTGGCCTGGAATTAATCAGGACATCACAATAGAAGTGTCCAAGTGTCAGACATGTGCTAAATATCAATCCAATAATCCAAGAGAGCCCTTAATGTCGCATCCGGTACCTGAAAGACCATACCAAAAAATAGGTGCTGACCTGTTTACATGTCAGGGGAAAAATTACCTCTTGGTTACAGACTATTATTCATGTTATCCAGAAGTATGTGCGTTAAGCACCACCACGGCAGAAAATGTTATATCATGTATGAAATCAATCTTTGCTAGACATGGAGTACCGATGGAAGTTTTTACAGATAACGGTCCTCAATTTGTTAATGCTAGTTTCCACAGCTTTTCGAAAGACTGGGACTTCAGACATACAACATCAAGTCCATATTTTCCCCAGTCGAATGGACTTGTGGAAAAGTCAGTTGGAGTGGTGAAAAGGTTGATGCAGAAGGCGAGCGATGATGGAAGTAGTTTTTACATGGGATTGCTTGCTTATCGTAGTACTCCTCTTGAGTGTGGAAACTCGCCGGCATATCTCTTAATGGGACGACGTCTTCGTTCTAATTTACCAATCTCTGAGGATCTTCTGGTGATAGCAGGCAGTGAGAAAGTTAAAGAATTCAAAGAACAACAAAAGGCTAAGCAAAAGGTCTATTATGATAGAGGAACTCATCATTTGCCTGAGCTTTGTGCCGGTGAGGAGGTCAGATTTAAAGACAAGACTAATACCTGGAGTCAGAAAGGTGTTGTACTTGAACAAATTCAACCAAGGTCCTATAATATTGAAACTTCGAGTGGTGTTGTGTTAAGGAGGAATCGTCAACATCTTTTGAAAGATTTAACTGCTGTAGTCGAACAATCTGAAAAGACTGAGATACCGCTGAGAAGATCTGTTCGTGAACGGAAATGCCCTGAAAGACTTATTGAAACATGTTGAAATCCAGTCCTGACAGACTGGTTGTAAAAGACTGAGATCATTAGATGGGTGTAATTGTATGTCAAAATGTTTTTATTTTTTCAAGTTTAACTGTTTATACTTAATCTAAATTAAAAAAAAAAAAAAAAAAAAAAAAAAAAAAGGGGAAGATGTAATGATAGTGGTTGTTTTTATGGAGTAGTGGCAACCCTGTCTAAGATATGTGGGCGCATGTGCAGCAGGTGAGGCACACAATTAGCTTGGTGCGTGTAGTGGCAGCACGCGACCATGAATGTATGAATAAATCTGGATATATGCTCATCAATGGCTCAGGACTCGGTGATTGATCATCCGAACCAAAACAAAGAGAGTTACCGCTCTGTATTTACTCTGGATAGCAGAACAGCGGCGTGGGGATCATCGTCGCCGTATATTTGTGTCCACCGGACCCTTCGGAGCCGAACCGTTTGGCGAGTTTCACCATTTGCTCGCTCCAGGAGCTGCGCTGGATGACGGCCGCTGTCAGCGGTACTTCCGCCTGTCACGCGCCCAGTTTGATGACCTGTTGTCCCGCATCTGAGCGAGGATCACCCTCGCCCGGCCCCTCATCCATCTAATCTAGCTGTCATTTATTTTTGTTTTGATAATAAATAGAGCCAGCCTTCAAAAGTTATTAACCTGTCCTGTGATTTTTTTTTTCTCTCTCTCACGTCCAGACACGAATTTATGCACATATGTTGATTGTCTTTACAACATAATACTATTTCTAGATATGGAATGAATAACATTCAATACAAAATGAACATGTCTCCATATAGAAATAATGTTTTAAGTGATGAAACATTTGCTTTGTTGTGCATAATCCCACCATGCATTTAGTCATATTAACAAAATAATTTATTGAAGCATCCAGACACTTCACCACGTGAGCAAGCAGCTAGGCTCCTGATTGGTTAACGCGGCGCGAATTCACGCCAAAGTTCAGATTTTTCAACTCGGGCGGCAGACGCGAATTCGCGTCAAACGCGTGAATGCACAACGCTCAATTCGCGCCAACTTGACGCGCGAATGAGGCGTATTCGCGTCTTCCGCGCCGCGCTCCACGCCTCATTCGCGCCGCAGGAATTTTTCTTGCATTGACTTAACATTGAAATCATTCGCGCCTGACGCCCTATTCGCGTCCGGTGTGAACGTAGCATTAGTGCGTCGAAGTTGTGATAGCGCTGTCGGCTAACGCGAAATGCTACTATTTACATTCCATGGATGTTTATTCATATATATAATTGTTTTGGACTAAAAACTTCTTCAAATTGGATTTCTATGGATGCTTTACAGTGAAACCAAACCATTTTTGTTGTAATGTGGACTAACAGATGGCTAATTGGTGAGTTTCTTCCAGTTTGTGTTGGTTTGTTTTGGCTGTTGGTGGTCTGACAAAGAGACAGATTGTGCCCGCTGTGTTGATTATATCTTAAAATGGTTTACGTCGTTCGAATCACGAGTTTCTCAGCTTTCCAAAGATATGTATTATGTTTACTTTTGTGTTTGTTTTGTCTTTCACAAAGTTAAACCTATAAACCACCCTGTGGGCCGTATACGGCACGTCGGACCACGAAAAAAAAATATCGGACTAATATCGGTATCGGCAAAAGCCAAAGGTGCGGCATCGGTATCGGAAGTGAAAAAGTGGTATCGGGACATCCCTAAAAACTACATTCAAATCAGAAGCCAAATAAACAGTTTTGACATTTATTTGCATGCAACACAAATACAATTTGTCCAAGATGTCTGGGAAACTAATAAACCAGGACAGGTCGTTATGCACTAGCAGACAACCGAAAACAACTTTCCTCTTGTAAAGATAAGCGTGTGCACCTGTGCTGCTGTAGAAGGCCAGTCTGGAGGTGGTGTGAAACTTCTGAATGAGGAACTGAGACAGGGAGATCTTGTCATCCGTGCTCAGAGATTCATCTCCACTCTTCCAGTAGAGCATCAGGTCTTCATCAGTGTAGGCATCTGGACACACACACAGCAGATGAACGCATGTTTGCAGACACTCAAGAAGTGATTCTGGACATCAACGTCGGGAGAAGTGTACGTCACTCACAGCTCTCCAGCTCTAACGTGCAGGTCTGCGTGTCCAACGGGAACCGGCTGAAGTCCATATTACACGCTGAAGTTACAGTCACCCTGACGCATCGAAAATCACTTTCAAAACCGGATTGTGGCGGCAGAATAAAAGCTACATCAGGTTCAGGCGTCCAAGCACTTGAGAAGACTACTGACCTGAGGCTGTAGAGCACGTGTCCGTCGGGGTACACCCTGATCATGATGTTCTCCGTGGTGGTGTCGTGGATGAAGGATCGTTTGGAATGGACAAAGAACACGTCAGGAACCCAGATTTTTTTCACCAATCGACCATCAAAAGTCATGCTTTTATTGGTTTTACTGGGAAAAGATAGTCGCTCGTCCTTCCAGTAGTGTCTCAGGTACAGGGTCATGGTGAAGTCCTGTATGAAGAGCACAACATGGATTGACTTTTCAAGCTCATTGTGTGTTGTTTAGTTCGATAACAATAATACTTTCTCCTATCCCAGCTTAGCATGGAGAGTAATCTGACACCGTATCCTAACCAGTGGTGGAATGTAACGAAGTACAAATACTTCGTTACTTTACTTAAGTACATTTTTCACGTATCTTTACTTTACTTAAGTACAATAAATAGAGCCTACTTTTTACTTTTACTTCGTTACATTTTGCAGCAATTATTATACTTTCTACTCCACTACATTTCTACAACTTCTGTTACATTTTCGTTACATTTTCTGATCAGTTTTTCCCTGCCAACACGTAATCTGACCGTCCGTTCGTTGCACGTTTGTCTCACCAGTGACGTTTGGTTGCCATAGATACAGTATGTCAACCCGGTCACACTAAATGCGTCTCGCACGCAGTGTGTTTATCGTGCAACTCATACGCGAAAATTTGTTTTTACGTGCATAGGAAACACACCGTGTGTAATATATGTTTGGTTTGGTTAGGATTATGGCAAGCCAAGAGGTTCAGAATTACACCATAAATGAATCTCGTTTACTGCCAAACATAGTTATTAACATATAGTAAGGATAAGCATGATGTGTATATTGCCTAATTAAGCTTGTTTCAGAAATGGTGACATTTTTTTCCATCATTATTGAACATCATTATAGGAGTGGGCTATTAGGTTGAATGAGTTAGAATTAAATGTTTTATTAATCATTAGAAAATAGACATTAAGATAATAAATTGTTATGCAAGTACTTATTTACTTTTAATACTTAAAGTACATTTAAAATAAAGTACTTTTTACTTTTTACTTAAGTATGGTTGTCATTGTGTTACTTCTACTTTTACTAAAGTAAATATTTATCTGGGTATTTGTACTTTTACTTATACTGAGATTCAGTACTTCCTCCACCACTGATCCTAACTACACGCGACGCGACGCCGCGACACGCGATAAAAGGTCTCTTTTCTCCACGTTAATCAGAGTTTTTGTCCTAACCAGACGCGACGGCGACACGCGAAGTTTCTAATTTAGAAACGGTTCCTATTTCTGCGACGTCGCGGCTGACAGAATGAAGAAATTACACTGGTTATGAGTATTTATTTTTTGTTAAAAATAGGTCACTGTGCCACAAGCGATTACGGATAATTTACCTCAGATTTTGAAAGCATGTAATATAGCGTTCAAAATGAATTCTATGCAAACATACAACTGTACTTCATAACAAAATTAGTCAATGAGTATATTTTGTTAATGTTTTGATTTTTAATAATGTTATTTCTTGATTTGATTATGTACCCATATTCAACGCGAGTGCGGGCAAACAGTGCACTTTCACAGAGAGACTAATACACGCTGTTCTGAATGTGTGACTTCTCACAGTCGCGTCGCGTTGCTGTCGCTGGAATTTATCGCGTCGCGTGTAGTTAGGACACTAAAAGTACGCCATTCTTATGTCAATTGTGGCTCCGTCAAAACATTGTTAATTTTGTTTGATCACCCCTTTCAGAAACTATTCATATTTTGATACATCAGGCTTTTATGGTGCATAGAGTCATATCTCAAAGAGAACAGTATAGCAGATACATAAGAGTTATACATTTCAGCTGTCACTCTATATCTGCCAATAAAAGCGCTGTAGTCTTAAAACATATGATGCAATGCAGTACAATAAAGATTGAGAGATGATGATCATATTTGATACTCAAGGATAATCAAGTAAACCTAATTGCTTTAGTCCAGTAGGTGTTCATTATGAAAGTTATTCTTGCATTAATTCGCGTTTAAAATTAGTAGAGATTTCACAGCAAAAAGACTTGGAGGTGGACGTTTTTACAATTACACTAACAGTACTTTTATTGCTAAAATAGTATGTACTATCAATCAGAGGGTAGGTAGAAGGTGGCTTGTGTACAACAGGTTTTTGCAGCGACGATTTGATCATTGATAATTTAACAGCCTCAAATCAAGAAGTAACATTATGAAGTACATGTCCAGAAACTTCTCTTTCATTGCAGCTGAATTTGGGCAGATGTCCAGATTCACATTAATATTCAATATTCATGCATGGTTTTACACTGAGCCAGTATTATCTCAAAGAATGACCCAGTAATGTTTTGTTCATTTGTGGCTGGCTGAAATCACAGTGGTCTTATTACTCAGATCATGTGATCTCAACCATGACAGACGACGACCCCTTTAGTAGAATAAAACCGCTTAGTTCACCTTTACCAATGCAGATTAAGTAAAAAACAAAAATTGCAACTGTCATTAGAGTGTTAGTAGAGTATTATAGACTGGTAGTAGTTACTTATAGTCAACAGACTGTTCAAAGGGACCATCAAAATAAAACGTTACCAAAAATGTATGCAAGGTGTTGACATGCATTTCCAAACTGCTTAAATCCTTGTGAAATATTCCCATCTGTTGGCATAACTGAGGGATGTCTTCATCGAGCCGGATGGACTGCACATTCTGATTGGCTGATTTGTTGTGATGTCACAGGGTAAACCTCATGGATTACCCTCTACGTGACTCGTTGCACATTATGTAACAAATCCACACTGGCACTGATATGATTAATAAAAGCATATCATGACACATCTCAGGGGATATTAAATCACAGGCGCTGAGATCCATATCTAATCTATGCAATCTTCTCCCGATTGAATAACAATCACATTCTCATTACAGAAATGGGTAAAAATGATGCATTATTTCAAATTTAAAGTATTTATGTATCAGTTTCATAAATGCAGAGTTTATTATTTGCAAAGAAAAAACTTAATGGCTACATTTTATGTATGCAAAACATTTTGTTTGTTTATGTGATATGGCTGAATAATCCATAACAATGCCAGATCTTACCATATCTACTTCTGAGATGCTGTCCAAACTCTCCACCTGTACATCCACACCCACTGGCACTGCTGGACCTGAGAAGAAGACAACACTGTTAGTTAGAATCTGCACTTTGATATTTCAAGGATTAATAAAAATCAGGAAATATTTACACCCCCAAGACATCAATAATATCCGTGAAACAAGAACACTCAAGTTATTAAAAAAGCTTTTAATCATTTAAATAGTATCATTGAATATCACGGACGTATTACGCTAGAAGAGCATTCATCAAGGTGTGGATTTCAGATAAACCGACTATTTTAACAAAGAGATATTGTATATGATCTTGCAACAATGTTTACCATATGTTAAGCCCTCATTTGAAAAGAAGTGGAAAAAAGCATTTAGTCAGTCGTTGTCTGTCTCCACCTAGTGTTAACCCTTAGACATCACATCAACGGACCGTTGGCTGACTGTCTGTTGAAAACACTTTATGACTAGCCATCTGGGAGACGTGTTTGTCCTCAGTGTTGGGTAAGTTACTCTAAAAAATTAATTTATTACTAGTTACTAATTACCTCTTCAACAGTGTAATTAGATTACTGTACTAATTACTCTCTCTAGGAAGTATTTAATTACTTTTAATTACTAATTACTTTCAAAATCCCATATCAACCTCAACCAGCTAAATAATACAAGGACATGAATCTGTTTTAATTCTTTCAAATAAATACTATAAAATTGGTTACATCATAAAAACATACTTTTTAACATCAGACAATACATTTTGATGTTAAACCCACTATTGTTTTATGTCTGACCGCATGACATTTCACACTTTTTTCATACATATTTTACAATAATTCATACGAATTTGTACGTCGTACGATTTAGACACCTGATAAAATGCATACAATTCGCTGTGAGATCGGATTGATCTATACACAGTATTTACCTCAATTACATCAGAAGTAACTGTAATTAAATTACATATACAGTAAATGAAGAGTAATCCCTTACTTTACATTTTCAAGGGAAAAGTAACTATATTACAGTAACTAATTACTTAGTAATTAGTTACACCCAACACTGTTTGTCCTGTTCTTAAACGGTCAGCCTGACACAAAGCCGTGTACAATCGGCACAATGAGCAATTATCATCCAAACGCTGCATTTGTAAATGCATGTGAAGTATCTGAAGTTCACGGCATAGCATCTTTATGTCAGGGTTGCTGTCGTGTGTATAATCCAAAGGATTGGTGCGTGACGCAGAATGAATAATAAAGATAGTTTTTGATAGCAAAGCAACTTTATCATGTCAGCGTTGGTTGCAGAAGAGAGGAAACAGCATCTAAGTGCAGTCTTTATCTAGAAACAAACTCGAAACTTCACAAAACAGAAATCCCCAGGACAGTTTCAAGTTCATGGTATTTATAAAGCACATTTAAAACAAGCATGGTTGCAAAACAACCAAAGCACTGTACAAAATATATATTTAAATTCATACAAAGATTAATAACAACTTTCACATGACATTGAACGCACACGAGTACAAGTAGGTTTTTAATAGATTTCTGAAATCAGACACTGTGGGCGCTGTTTTAAAGGTCCCCTATTATGACCCTTTTCACAAGATGTAAAATAAGTCTCTGATGTCCCCAGAATGTGTGTGTGAAGTTTCAGCTCAAAATACCCAACAGATCATTTTTTACAGCACGTTTAAATTGTCATTTTTTTAGGGTTTAGAAAAATGCGCTGTTTCAGTGTGGGCCCTTTAAATGCAAATGAGCTGCTGCTGCCGACACAGGGGGCGGAGCTTCATGAGCTCGCGCCAAGGGGGTAATCCATCCACCAGAAGTTGAAGCCTCGAGGGAGCTGCCATCTTGTAGCAGAACTTCACAAGGTAAGTGTGAAAGGGCCCTTTGACTATGGCTTAAATATAGTAGATAGTCAGACTTCAGATCTAAATCAGACTAGGGCTGGGTATTGTTAGGTATTTCACAATTTGATTCGATTTCAATTCTTGAGGCTTCGATTCGATTCGATTTCGATTCGATTCAATATTGACTTATTAGCTTCGATATCGATTCAATAATAAGTAAATACACAAGTAATTAAGTGCCTGAGTATATTTTTAAGTAATGTGCGCAGTATTACCAATGTTAAAGAACAAATTGACCCCAGCATGTTTGTTTCCTGTCATGGTTTATTCAGCAGAATAAAAATGTACAATATTGTATGTGTTGAATTCAAACACAACTGTGACAAGCACTGTACAGTGCTTTAACAACACCTCTAAAGTGCATTTAACTAAGTAGTAGAAAGTATATTTCTTTCTTCTTATACATTCAAGTTATAAAAGAAATGTAAACTGAAGCACAAAATGTGCATACTCAAAAAAGTGCAATATTATATTCTAATTATAATTTTGTAAACAATAACACTTAATAGCTGATCACACTTAACAGCAATTGCGAGTTATCAGGCCAATTCTAAGGGGGAAAAATACAAACCTTTTTCCCTCTCAGAAGTTTATATCTCATAGACTTTATATCATGCATTTCTGACTTTATAACACCCAATTGCGACTTTATATCATGCAATTGTGACTTTATATCTCGCAATTCTGACTTTATATCTTGCAATTCTGAGAAATAAAGTCAGAATTGCGAGAGGTAAACTCCCAATTGTGAGAAAAAAAAAAGTCAGAATTGTGAGATAAAAAGTCGCAATTACCTTTTTTATTTTCCATTCTGTGGCGGAAACAAGCTTCCATAGTTCCCGGCTTACAGTGGAATCCAAAATGAGCCCAAACGTCGGCTTTTAATGTTGGCGGTGCAGTCTTGAATCAGGCTTGAACGGAGTGCAGCTGCTGTCCGTCATCGCGCTGTTTTGCTAAGGGCTAAAGCGCGACTTGTACAACGCTGAACGCTCTCACTAGAGTGTAGCCCACAGCGCCGCCACTGGCCTGGATGGCTGAATCGATTCATAGGATTTGATGAATCGACATTGAATTGAGAAGGAAAAAATTGCACTGCATTGATGAATCGATATTTTTACCCAGCCCTAAATCAGACCGCTGCACAAAGCACTTAAGACTCTGACTATCTTAAGTAGGACTACACTGCAATGATTTCTGTGTAAAATAAGACACTTTTCAAAACAAAAAAAAACATGCCGGATAAAGTAAGCGCATTCAATCGCTCAGTGCAGTTTAGGCCAGCCGGTAAATGTGTGTTTTTTGGAGAAGTACACTCACTTAAAGGATTATTAGGAACACCTGTTCAATTTCTCATTAATGCAATTATCTAATAAACCAATCACATGGCAGTTGCTTCAATGCATTTAGGGGTGTGGTCCTGGTCAAGACAATCTCCTGAACTCCAAACTGAATGTCAGAATGGGAAAGAAAGGCGATTTAAGCAATTTTGAGCGTGGCATGGTTGTTGGTGTCTGAGTATTTCACAATCTGCTCAGTTACTGGGATTTTCACACACAACCATTTCTAGGGTTTACAAAGAATGGTGTGAGAAGGGAAAAACATCCAGTATGCGGCAGTCCTGTGGGCGAAAATGCCTTGTTGATGCGAGAGGTCAGAAGAGAATGGGCCGACTGATTCAAGCTGATAGAAGAGCAACTTTGACTGAAATAACCACTCGTTACAACCGAGGTATTCAGCAAAGCATTTGTGAAGAAGACACAACACACACAACCTTGAGGCGGATGGGCTACAACAGCAGAAGACCCCACCGGGTACCACTCATCTCCACTACAAATAGGAAAAAGAGGCGACAATTTGCAAGAGCTCACCAAAACTGGACAGTTGAAAACTGGAAAAATGTTGCCTGGTCTGATGAGTCTGGATTTCAGATGGTAGAGTCAGAATTTGGCGTAAACAGAATGAGAACATGGATCCATCATGCCTTGTTACCACTGTGCAGGCTGGTGGTGGTGGTGTAATGGTGTGGGGGATGTTTTCTTGGCACACTTTAGGCCCCTTAGTGCCAATTGGGCATCGTTTAAATGCCACGGCCTACCTGAGCATTGTTTCTGACCATGTCCATCCCTTTATGGCCACCATGTCCCCAAAAGGGGGTCAAACACAGTATTAGTAAATTAGTAAATGGACTTAAACATACAAAAAAACTGTAGAGTAGTGATCTGGGTTTATGACACACAAAGTGAAGCATTCACAAGACTGGACAGAAAGCGAGGCTTCGTTTCTCGTTGATCACGTGTTTCTCTGAAAACAACACGAGCTTCATGAGAAATTGCGTTGAGCACTCGATACGTGCTTTGAAGCTTCAGTGTCAAATGTAACATCTCTACAAAGTGCTCCATTACTTTTTGTAAACAATGGGTCAACATTGAGGAACTTATCTACAGTGCAACTGTAGACGACATCCAGCACGCACAAAAACTAGATTTAAAGACAAAAGTCAAGTTGAGTCAGAGCTTGCAATGCATTCGCCAATGCACATTATCATCACATTTTCAGGGTTAAACCCCCACAGGAATCCATGTGTTGTGAATTTGAATTGAATTGAATTGACTGCTGTGATAATAAAGACAGAGAAGCATTCTGAAGAGATAAGAAGCAAAACCAATGTGTAAATTAGAAAAGCCTTGAGCGTCCCAGTGGACGTTGCTGACTCAATTAACACCAAGAGTAACTTCAGAAGAGGGCATGCCTCAAATCTCTGCAGGAACAGTGAGACTTGTGTTAGACGTGTCATCTCCAGATGTCAGCAGCTGAGAACTCAAAGTATGTGATAGTGACCTAGATGTGACATGGGAAGGGGCTGTGTTGAATGTTTGCAGACGAGACCAAAACCTCCACCATAATTCAATGTGACATGAAGTGTAGCACTGTCCAAACCTTATTACACACCATCCCTGGGTGTTTCCAAAGCAATATTATGGCTTTAAAACTACGATTCCCAATAATACGGCTCTGGGCATTCGTAACCCATGCCTCAAAAACGAGAAAATGAACATGTGGTTTCCAGATGCCATTCTCAATGATACGTAGTCTGCCGTTATCCAGGCTAGCATTAACTAATGTTAACTAATTAACATTAATGTAAAGTGTTACCAATTTGTGTCATAAAGGGAACACATTTGCATAAAAAGAAAGTCTATATTCAGTATGAAATTGATCATCTATATTCTTGAACTTTTCATTGACACACACACACAGATTTTACCTGCAAATTCGGGTCTCATAGTGAAGTCATGATCATCAACACGCAGCAGATGGTCTGATCTCAGCGGATGCGTCTTGGTTTCATCCAACGTCTTCTTGAAAAGCGGACTGCAAAAGAACATGTCGGGACTTCAGTGCGAGCTCACAGAAACACGCGTACACCATGATGAAGACGTCCATGACATGAACTGAGACACTACACAGGCAAAAACGGTGGCTAAATTATGACCTATTTACAGTAATAAAATAAAGATCTAGAATTAAGTACAGTCAAAGTTTATTATTTGTATATGCACACCTATATACCAGCAATGATTTTAATCATAATAAGTATTTTAATTTTTAATGGGATGTTATTAATAGAAATATTATCATTATTAAGAGATTCTCAAACAACATAGTACTTGACATCAAGTCAATTGTTGTCTGTGCAATGTTTGTTCCTGACTTCTGGTGTCCAGATGCTATAATAATACTAGTAAAAATACAGGACTAGCCAGGTGGTGTTAGTTACGAATATTTCTCAAGGTGTGTATATATTTATAAACATACAGTATCTTAAAACATTGACTAAAAATCCAGAAGAAAACAGTTTAACTTACTCATTTCACAAAAAAGTTTTCACAGCAAGCTTATAAATTGCCTACTGTAAAACAGTTTGATGCACAAAATGAAGTGTTTATGATTAAAAAAAAGACATCAAAAATAGAAAATATTTAATTAAAGACCAACCATCCCAGCATGAAAAAGTATTTTGTACACAAACTCGTGTACTTAAGTAGATAATTGTGACAACTAGTACAGCTCTTATTTCAAGCAACCTGTAAATAATAGTTTGCCCTGATGTTGTCCTATGCTCACTAGACCCCGAGCTTATGTGGAAACTGAAATAATAAGTTGAAACGACACTTACGTTCCGTGATTGTGATGTTGTCCAGATGTTCTCCTGACGCCGAGCTTCATCTTCCCGCAGTGCCCGCACACACTCACGCACAGCAGAAGAAAAGCAGCGTTCATACTGAAGGAGAGGATAGACAGCATCTTCAGGCACAGCCGTTCCCGCACAATGATGCTCTGAGCCAGCCACGCGTCGCGTTGCTCAACCAGCGCGCTGACTGGGCGCGCGCACATGGCGATTACATCGATTCGTCGAGTCGCTTCAGTTACACACGAACACACAGCAGAACTTTCGACTAGCGTTGGGAAAGAGCGCACTGTTGTCGAGCTAATTTGTTTTAAAAGATGATATATTTAACTAGAGACCTCGTCTTAAAGGGATACTCCGCCGTTTTTTCATTTTAAACTACGTTACGAGTTGATAGGCTACACACCCCTCTCTCTCGTCTTAGTGCGTGCACTCAATCGATCTGGTGGGCGAGACACCCCAGTTCATTCAATATGGGCCAAGCAGAGAAGCGACCAAACACCTCCACGTTTTCCGTATTTAAATACAGTTACACGAGTAGAGTAACTCAACCAAGAATGGTGTCACAAAATAAAACGTTGCGCTTTTCCCGTGTAAAGTGGATATAACTATAATGTATGGCGGAATACCACAGCAGCTGCACACTTTTTAAAGTCAAATTTCTGCTGAAAAATCCAGCTAAAACCAGCCAAGGCTGGTTGGCTGGTTTTGGCTGGTCTCCCAGCCTGGTTAGTTGGTTTATCAGGCTGGTTTTAGAGGGGTTTTGAACACTTTTTCAGCTGGTCAGGCTGGTCTTAGCTGGTCAAGTTGGTAGCCAGGCTGGGAGACCAGCTTAACCAGCTAAGTCAGGCTGGGAGACCAGCTTGACCAGCTAAGCCAGGCTGGGTGACCAACTAAAACCAGCTACTTCCAGCTTAAACCAGCTAAGACCAGCCAACCAGCCTAGGCTGGTTTTAGCTGGATTTTTCAGCAGGTTCACTTTAAAACAAAACTTTTGCTGAAAATGTACTCACCCCCATGTCATCCAAGATGTCCATGCCTTTCTTTCTTCAGTCGAAAAGAAATTAAGGTTTTTGATGAAAACATTCCAGAATTTTCTCCATATAATGGACTTCACTGGGAACCAAACGGTCCAAGGTCCAAATGAGAGTTTCAGTGCAGCTTCAAAGGGCTTTAAACGACACCGGTGAAGGTGCAAGGATGCTCGATAACTTCCGCCTATCATTGAGTCCAATGCATTACCGAGAATTTATTGAATTTTATACTCCATGGTTATACTAAAGAAACGTTAGTCACAAAAACAGATAAAACAGACAACCCTCGTTGTGTTTATGCTTCTTTTTAAAATTATATTAAATAAACATAACTATATAGAAAATTGCATCTAAACGTATGTAAGTTTCGTTTCAAAGACGGGAGGACAGTAAATTTTGAAGACTCTGCCATAATCCCGTTTTCCTCGGTTTTCCTCCACTCAATCTCCACAACCGGAAACTGACGAGCATCCTTTATTGCGTCAAATGTGGAACTTGAAAAATCCTAGCGGAGTGATGATATTACTGCGCCGATTCGAAGTGCTCCCAAGCAGTTCCTATGATATTCCGCGGGAAAAGCACAACGTTTTGTGTCACCATTCTTGGTTGAGTCACTCTACTTAAATGTATTTAACTGTATTTAAATAGGGAAAACGTGGAGGTGTTTGGTCACTTCTCTGCTTGAATCCAAATGAATGAACAAGGCTAATCTAGCTAAGTGCTATCAAAGTGTTTCACGCACCCTAGCGATCGAGTGCACGCACTGAGACAAGAGAGTTGTGCATCAACTCCTCTTAGTTAAAGCTGTTGTTCTAATGTCGGTCGCCATGTTGCCCCTCCATCTTGAAAGAACATTAGCCAAAAAGGGACATACCCGTTAATTCAAGCTTCACCGTTTGAGTTAACACTCATGGACGAGGTCGAACTGGAAGCCATGTTAATCTTAGACTACATTGGCCACCGTAGCAGCAACATGACATCATGACTTTTGCGTAAACGTACGCCAATTTTACGCCAATTTCAAGTCAAGTGGCGTGTTATCTCAACGTATTTTGAGCTATTCGCGTGCATCCGCGTGTATGTGTGTAAGTCTACGCCATTAACGTCATTCCGCGTGTTTGTGCACGGCGTCAAATGTCCGAGCAAAACAAAGCAAAATGTAGATCTACATCTGGGGAGCGATCATTTTTTTCCTAGGATGGTAGGAGAAAACTCATAAATGCCATTAACCCCAGTGACGGGTAAGTTTAGGGACGGGGTTGGTGTAAGTCATATATTTATATATACAGTAATAACGTTAAGTCAACGGCGTTCATGAACACGCCGAAAAGCGATTATGCGTGTTGATGGCACGCCAAAAATGGAAATACGAACTGGCGTGTCATACATACGCCACTTCATGAGATCAGTCTGGTAGGAGTTAAAACGAAATCGGAATTGAGAGGAACAGAAACTAATATTCACTGGATGGTCATATACCTTTTCACCACTAGATGGGGGTAAAAATCACACAGTGTAGCTTTAAGGGAATAACAGTTTAATATGAAAAAAACGGTGGAGTATCCCTTTAAAAAGCCCAAACCACACTCACACAGTGATCAACTATCCCATATCAGCTGTTCTCCAACGGAGGGCCGCCAGATGGCGCACGATTTTTGAATTATATGTAAATTAAATGTTCGATATTATTCTGCATTTGCAGTGAATACTAAATTAAATGTTCAACATTAATCGCTTTTGTTAACTTCTACCAAGTAGAGAAAAATATTCTCGCTTTTTACAAGAAATTACAACAAATACATACTTCCAATATTGCCAAAAATGAACACTGTGCACATTTCATGAAATTTCAGTACAAATTCAGTGAAGTGCCTCAGGGAAATGACTAAATGTTTAGTGTACGCTCGAAATATCATTGTTTCATGATAAAAATGATTTAAAACGCAATTATTATCGTATTCATTATAATAGACATACCAAAGCATTGTGAAAAGCTTTTAACATTTCATTTTGGTGAACCACCACTTTAACAAAAACTGAAACCATACTACATTTTGTTTCATTACAGGAAATCCATTCTCCTGCTGAAGATTACTCATGAATAGAGGACAAACGGATCTGAATCTCTGATTATTTAAATGTTTTAATGATCTGTGTTTAACAGCAGAAGACATCAATCACAATGCCCCACATTAAATCGAAGCCTTAATACAGTGTTGATATAACATACGAATGCTGTAATACAATCTTACACTTAAAATCAATCTATTCAGCACATATTGATATATGGAGTAAATAGAAACATGAAAATAATCATTAAAATGCTAGATTCGCTTCTCTAGTGTGTTCTTGGTCGCCAACCAGCTGAAAGTCCGAGAAGTAACAACTAAGACACACGTTCATGTTAATAACGTCACTTTAAAACCTTCGAGACGGAGTGAAGAGAGCAAACAGTTCTGTTAAAGTCAGGTTTATTGGTTAAAGAAAACTATTGGTTGTTGCTAAAGGAAGAGAGAAACAGATGATGTTTAAGGGTTTCTATGTGTACGTTCTATGTGTAAACTCATATACCGAGTTACAGATATATTAGTAAAAAATAAAAACATCATTTTGACCGCTTGAATGTTTTCAGAAAATTAGCAGACCAACCAGAGAGGCTCTTCTATCCAAGTGCAAACGTAGTTGTTTTTTTTACAGTTTAAAAGCAAAATATACAATATTACAACCATGCCTACGTAACGTTATTATAGTGCGTAAATGTCCGCTTCCGAGACAGACGGACAACATTTCAGAAGCGGACTGCAAATTCTCCAGTCGTTGGTTTCTTCCAGCCTAAGAGCAAATTTTGCACATTGGTAACTTTTGAAATGCATTTAGGAAACAGCAGTCTCAGGATTTGTACGAAACAACGTCATATTTCACCCCCAAAATGTTATTTTATTAATTATATTGAGGAAAACAGGAATAGTACCCAGTTCTTATTACATCATGTGATATTTTTCAAGTTACAGTGACGCGTCCAGATGCTCGGCCCAGACACCATTGTAGATTTTTGAACATTAAAACATTAAAAGGCGGCACAATAATCACCACCATGATGCATAAATACTTTACAAGTAAAATAGCTAGCCTAGGGGACAACTGTAACATCAGAAACTGTCTCCTCTTTATGTCAAATATAAATGTGCATTTTTAGGGGTGAAATCTCGTTTCTGCCAATGGACGAAATTCATAAAATCGTGACTTTTTATCTCACAGAATTGTAAGTTATAAAGTGACAGCTCACAATTCTGAGTTATATCTCACAATTTTACATCTCGCAATTCTGACCTTATTGCGAGATAAAAACTAGCAATTCCTAGACAAAATATTCGAATTTTGAGATTTTCAATCATCTTTTATATTCTGTGGCGAAAAGCAGCTTCCATTGACATGTTCTTGTTCCTGAAACACACACCTCGTCTGCTGGATCAGGACAGAAAGAGTTCACAGCTCGTAATCAAACTTGTACTCGTGGGCCAAGTAGATCCTGCGGAAGATGAGCGCGGCGAGCGCGAGTGTGAGGAGCACTATGAGGACGGCACAGCCCGTGTGACTGGGGTCCTGCTGCGGGTGCGGGGGGGCGGGGGAGGCCGTGAACGTGGGGTATCTGGGGCTCTGGGTCTGCGAGCGCCGCTGACGGGGACTCGGAGCCGCCGGGGCGGATGGACCCTCGCTTGATGTCGGAGCAGCCACGAATGAGGACTCAGTCTGGACCAGAAGAAAGAGAGGAGAAGAGATCATTACAGACGCACTGGGAGCCGATGCTACTGAACAGGGGACACACTGCATTTGGTCCGGACCAACAACCTTTCGTCCTGGTTCGCATGGAGTTTACATTGTGACTTTAAGATGTAAGTGTCTTTGTTTACGCAGTATTTTCAATTTTGATATTTTTAGGTCAAACCGTTCGTGTCTATCAGTCATATAATGGAGGTCTATGGTCACCACCTCAAAGAGCATGCACAGAGAAGACCAAATTAAACATGATTTAATGACTCGTAAATATAAGTACACATTGATGGCCTAAGACACGAAACGAGCGGTTTGTGTGAGAAAACCAACAGTATTTATATGGTTTTACCTCGTGTAATCACAGCCACAAAGCGCCCGTGCCTTCAGATCACTTGGACGTGGCTGTGATTACAAGAGGTAAAAACGATATAAATACTGTTCGTTTTCTCACACAAACCACTCGTTTCGTGTCTTAGGCCATCAATGTGTCCTTACATTGACGAGTCATTAAATCATGTTTAATTTGGACTTCTCTGTGCATGCTCTTTGAGGTGGTGACCATAGACCTCCATTATATGACTGACAGACAAGAACGGTTTGACCTAAAAATATCAAAATTGAAAATACTGTGGAAACAAAGACACCTACATCTTGGATGCCCTTGAGGTAAACTAAAACATACCAAAAATTAATTTCAATGTGAACTATCCCTTTAACACCGAAACCAAAGAAACATAGGGATGTGTTCACAACGTGATTGGTAAGTTACATCGAGAAATATAAGTAATAAAAGCCGACCAAACATCAAAAACAGTGCTGTGTTCTGGGATAGATGTGCGTACATATTATGGTATTTTGACCAGAACTCGTGAAGAGCTTACAAAATGTGTACAGAACTCAAAACAGTGTCAGGAATCTCTCCGTCTCACATACACACACACACACACACACAGATCTGCTACGAGGAGACCCGGTTCTGATGCCTGTACCGATATGTGATGGGCAACATCACGACTACAGCGAGAAATTCTGTCTACGGTCAGCATTCTGTCCTTTTTCCACACACCTGGCGTATGTCTTCAATTGTTTTCAATGGGAGCGCTGCGTTTTTAGAACGCCATGAGCGTCTTTTGAAGCACTGACCGGTCGGCGTTTTTTACTGGTCACCGAGAGTTTTGAAAAATGCTCAACTTTGGGTAAAGCCAGAGACTATTTATATAGAGACATGCCACTTGCTCAATCCTTAATACAAATGTATAGGGAAAACCCGTAACACCAAAGATGGCGATTGCATGCACGTCCCGCCCCTCCCGCTGGACAGCCAATCATTTGCTTTTAACGGTCAAGCCGGGAAACATTTAAGCCTATCGTCTGGTTGGTTCCTCCGACGCATGCGCACAGTTGAGGTTTGAGACAGTGGAAAATATGTTACTGTCTGAAAAGGCGGCAGATTTGATATGCAGTGTATGTGTGCGTTGTGTCAGGCTCCCAGAAGTTCTGGGTGTCTCCCGCAGATTGATAGCGGCTCCCTGATGACCGAAAATTAGTTCAAATCTAAAATATAACCTGTGAGGAAAACAGTGTTTTAAACCTTATTTTGGGGCAAAGTCATCAAATTTTTTCAGCGATTTTTATCATCTGAAAGTGTGTTAAAAGATAGAGTACAACTTATCGAAATCCGTATCATGTCACATTGATTCGCTCAATCAGCGTTTCAACCGTGGAAAGACGTCAGTTAAACAGCTTGTAATCAATGTCATGTATCCTCATATTTACCTCAGAAAACCCACATAAACTCGTTAGTCAGCTAGAAAAAATAACTCTAGAGAGGAGCATTTTGATAAATATTACATATGCATTATAATCTGAATGTTCTTCAATATTTAATGCATATTTGAATAAATTTGGCAAGTTTTTATGACAGTCACCATTTAAATGTTTATATTTCATATAATCTTCTTATTATAAAAATAAATAAAAGTGTAATTTAAGTGTTTGTATAGCTACAAAACAGTTCATTATTACCTTCATATTAGGCTAATGAAGCCTATAGGCTACAACTAGACTCCCAGTTTACAGCATTAGTTAAGAGATTTGATTTCCTTGAGAAAATTTGCCATTTATTGGAACTGATATCCAAAATAATCGATTTCGAATCGGAATCGAAATCGAATTGGGAAATTTGTGTCAATACCCAGCCCGAATAAAAAAATTCCGATTGGGTTCGATTTTCTGCGTTTTTCACATCCGTAGCAAGCAGTTAGAACAGTGTTCTGACAATCCAGAATCACAAATACAATTTCGGAGTGTGTGTGGTCCTGCACCTGCTCAGTTGAAGACGTGTCTTCTGTGTCTCTCTCTGGTGTAGATGAACTCTCACTGTCACTGAGAGCCGCTGCTGCCGCTGCCACTGCCACTGCCGCTGCCGCTGAACTGCCACGGTCCGCAGCCGACGAGCTCGACTCCGCCTGATGACACAATAAACCAATGAGAACTGGGCAGGTCATGTGCTTCATTCCTATGAAAATTGTCACAATGAAAAAACCTTAATGGTTGTAATCTGGCTTAAGGCAAACTACAGGTAAAAAAAGTGTTTATTTCATAACATTTTTAATTGCTTTATTGGCATGACTGTACATAATACAATATTGCCAAAGCCTGGAAAACAAAACATAGAATAATAATCAAGACAAAAAAAAAAATTTGATAGAATATGTAAAATGAACATTATTATTAAAACGTATTTGATCACCATCTGTAGATTTCAATTAGTCATCATCTTTATTCCTGTAGGGCTTTAAACTAAATTATTTTAAAGCATCTTCACAGTGATAAACTGGAAAATAATAATAAATGACGCAAACTTCGAAATCTGCTGTAAAGCCACTCTAAAAAGACTATAGTGTCATAATTCAGTTCAATGTTGATTCAGTTCAGTTCAATAACAGTGTCCATGTTGCAAAATTGTCAATTATGAAAAAAAATCGTGATGTCATTGTTCAGGTCAATTCAGTTTAAGTTTTGTTCCCATTCAACAGAGTCAGTGCGGGCAAATCAATAATATTACTGAATATTACACATTTTTTAAACTCCTAATTACACATACTCATCTTTAAAGGGCAGTTTCTCAACATAAGTTTCAAATCTCCCCTTTACATTTTATGAAAATTGGTGCAAATAAACACATATTTAATTAGATAATGGCTCAATTATTTAAACCACATTTAAGAAAACGTTCAATACAAATAAATGAAATTATTAACGTGGTCAATCAACTGAGGAAGCACGGTGGTGTCTAAACTTTGAACGCTGTTCTCCCGAGGCGTAATAATGTTGATGCGAATATCCCCTGAGTGTCACCTTGAAGCTGATCTGCTGGGCCAGTCTGAGTGCCTGAGGGTCGACAGGTCGAGGGTCGCTGTCCGGAGAGAGCGCTAGCAGAGCCGTGCGCATACAGCTGCCGCAACTTTCACAGCAGAAATCCTGAGACCTGACAAACAAAACACACATTTACTACACAATATATTCCAAACCATTTATTTGTTTTATTAAAAATGTGCACTTGTAATCTTTAATCAAAATATCTAACCCCTCCCTCTTGCAGCATCTCTTCTCCGTCACCCGTCACTCACACGAGATCCACCAATAGCAAACCAGAGCAAACCCCGCCCACATTTGTTCTTGCTCCTGAAGGGTTTCACTGATATCCGACACAATCAACGACTCCTTTTTATGCTGACTTTAAACTAAGCACAAACACACACCCTGTGCACTACCGTCTACAGGCTCTGGACAAGTATTTTAACGATTCATAAAAAAATTAATGTAGCTGATTCAGATTCAGATGGTTTTATGCTGAAGCGCCATATCAGCATCCAAGGCTATTTTCATGATGCAATCACAATACAATATACAAATACAATAAAAACAGCAACAAGATCTTTTAAATTAAAAAATAAATAAATAAAATCCAAAACCTTTTTAGGCATAATCTTAATAAATAAGTGATGACCTTAAGTGATGTAAAAAAAAAAAAAACATTCTACTTGTATTAAGTTCAGGACAATCTAATAAAATATGTTTAACAGTTCAGGAATCTTACAAAAGATGCATAAAGTTGGGTCTTCGCCTATAGACCCCTTTTGCGCCGACGTCACAGTTACGTCACGGCGCTAGCTGGAGGCAAAACAAAGTGAAAACTGGAGGCGGCCAATACAAACCAGCACAGATTCGGCTACATAATAAGGAGCTTAAATTGTTGTTACTATTATTAAATGTCATCTTGTTGTGTTGTTTGGTGCAAGAATTGATGAAAAATGATGTATCTGGAATTTTTATTTCTAGAAAATATTCACATCATTAAAATCGCACCGTAATGACATATTTATATTGTCGTGGTCTCGGCGCTGGCTCGGCAGAACTGCGGATCGCACACACAAGTCTTGTACAGGACCATATAGGCATCTAAAGATTTATATGCCCTCAGTTTCTATTTACGATCGGTTTCTCTATAAGGTAGGTGTAGAAGTCAGGCCACTCAACCGAGGTAACGTACGTTAATCCTGTCAGATCGTCCATGCATTTAGTGAGCGTGTGAAGGCTACGGGTCGGCCAATCTGGTTCCGTCCGTTAAAAATAACTTTTGGAAATAACAATCGCGGTCCTGAACACTGAGTGACCTTACACATTAAGATAAAATCTGATTTTCTCCAGTCATTGTTAAAAAACAAGCTAACAATCCTTGCTAACTAGCGTTAGTGAAGCGGCAGATCGTTCTGCCTCCACATAAGCTCCGCCCACAAAAAAACGTCACCATGTTTACCAACTACGACAATTGATCAAGTCTAGCTTTAAGAGTGATAGAAAGGATGAGTTTCATATAGCCTATTATTCTTCATAATATTCCACTGTTCTTGCCACTTATTTAATATGTACTGATTACTAATCAGCCTGATATCTGAAGGAGGAATTTGACTGACATTCATTAACTTCCTGGTGAAGAGCTTCATTAGCAGCCGCATCGGCTCGCTCGTATCCGGAGAGTCCAACACGCTTATTTCTGTGTCAACCCGGTCGGGCGAATGGCTGAAAGCCTAGGCCTCCCCTAATAATGATAACACAATCATACTAATAATAATTTAATGCATAAATTGGATTGGACAAACTCGTTCATCAAAATGAACAAATCTTTTTTTGAGTCAATTCTGTTTGTTGAATGAACCAAATGACTCGGAAAAAGATTCGTTTATTTTGACAAACGAGATTGAACGGGAGAGTCACGAACGCGCGTCACAGAACAGAGCAAGGCGAGCATTTGAGCTTATAAAACTTCAACTTTGTTATTTATTTATTAAATGAGCGATCGTTTCGCTTGATAAGACCCTTATTCATCGTCTGGAATCGTTTAAAGCCCTTTGAACAGTTTGCACTGAAACTGTCTTTTGGACCTTGAACCGTTTGGTTCCCATTGAAGTCCATTATATGGAGAAAATCCTGGAATGTTTTCATCAAAAACCTTCATTTCTTGTCGACTGAAGAAAGAAAGACATGGACATCTTGGATGACATGGGGGCGAGTAAATCATCAGCAAAAGTTTTTTTAAAGTTAACTACTCCTTTAAGCATTTGTCCATTTAAAACCCAACAGTGACTTCTCCCGCAGGGCAACGTAGTTCACAATATTAGCGTTTTACAGTATTTAAGGACTCTTCATGATTCCAGACTTCCGGTTTTGCATTAGTAAATGCCGATGGTTTGAAGGCAGACAGACTGAATAACAGTGCTGGCGTGTGTGGACGTTTAATCAGCACGTGTTGATTGGAGAAATGTCGCAGACAACAACAATCAGTCACATCTACAGATGTATGTGTGTGTTTATAAAGGACACAGCATGTCCACACACGCTGAAATGAGGCCTCAGCTGGATGTATCCGATGACACATCATCAATCCACCCATTCTCTCAGCCGCTTGCCTCCCAGTGTCACACATGATGATGAAGACAACACCATGCTGTTCTTTATAGACACATGCCATGTTATAACTCTTACCAGCTGTATGTTACGGTCAGAGTTTCACCTTTTGACTGTTGTATTTGCTCTCCACTTTCTCTCAGGTACTTGTTCAACACATCGACCCTCCTTTCTGAACCAATGCGGACTACCTTGAATGTTTTTCTTTCGTTTGGTCTTATGTCTTAATTGGTGTTTTGTTAGCCCTTCTGCTTGCTGTTTTTAGAAAAGCAATCGTTTTGTTGTTGTATTTTGTTGGTGTGTGTTATTCACTTGGTTTTGTACAGTCAAATAGTCAGCCGAAGATTGTGCGCACGTGCCTCTCCTCCCCGAAATAACCATGGACCTTACAACGCCTAGTTTAAATATGCATATCCTCATCTGCATATCATTATTCATCCATGTGATGAATACATGATACATCCTTAATAAGATCCTTATTCATCGTCTGGAATCGTTTAAAACCCTTTGAACAGTTTGTATTGCACTGAAACTGTCTTTTGGCCCCTGAACCGTTTGGTTCCCATTGAAGTCCATTATATGGAGAAAATCCTGGAATGTTTTAATTAAAAACCTTAATTTCTTTTCGACTGAAGAAAGAAAGACATGGACATCTTGGATGACGTGGGGGTGAGTAAATTATCAGCAAAAGGTTTTTCAAAAGTGAACTACTCCTCTAATTTTAATTCAACTTCAATGTTTTTATACTTATATTATATCCTCTAATAGCCCATTTCAAAAGTGTGCTTAACACTGTTAATCGGTTAACTGGTTAATTTACCATATATGGTGAAAAACTGTAAGTGGTTTAACATGGTATTAAATGTAATTTTCCTGTACTGTACAGTCAAATGTATATTTAGCTTTTTGCAAGTAAAACCTATGAATTATTACCATATAATTTATGGTGAAAGAAAGCCTCCCTGCCTGACACGTCACGTATGATTATGCACTTTGTATAAAGTATCGTGTGTGTAACCCTGATGGTGTGTGTGACCCTGTGCATGTTTTTATCAGATGAAAATAAAGAGGTAGAAAAGGCTGATATCTTACTTTTTAGCGAGAGCTTTTCTCTCCCCAGGAGTGTAATCCAGAGATCCTATCGCTCCTTCCCCTTTGGTCGGCATGAATCCAATGATCGCTATTAAAGCGGTCCGAACTGACACATGGAGAGAAACACACAGGTTTAATGTTTGTGGGTTTGGATTGTTACATTATTACAAATAAACAGAATGAGAAACAGATTTTCACAAACAAATGTAAAGAGTTTAACAAACATTTATAAAACTCACAAATAAATTAAATGAGATTTGCAAATATATATATATATATTTTTTTACAAATGTCTTTTATGTCACAAACACAATTATATTATATATATATATATATACATATATATATATATATCGAAATGGCTATTCAGTTTTTTAGAGGTGGTATAAATGCAATTCATGAAGACACTCACTACTCCATGACGGCTGCCACGTCTCTGGATGGTGACCGGAAATACTCAGACAGATCTTCTTCCCAACCTCGAACCTCCCGTTGGCCTGAGGATGAGAGGAACGCTTTTATTCAATACAAGAGAAACACAACAGAAGAACGGTTAGGGGAAGAGGAAGTCAGTAGATCATGAGGACACAGAAACAGGCATTGTTAAAGGAGTAGTTCACTTTTTAAAAACTTTTGCTGATAATTTACTCACCCCCATGTCATCCAAGATGTCCATGTCTTTCTTTCTTCAGTCGAAAAGAAATGAAGGTTTTTGATGAAAACATTCCAGGATTTTCTCCATATAATGGACTTCAATGGGAACCAAACAGTTCAAGGTCCAAAAGACAGTTTCAGTGCAAACTGTTCAAAGGGCTTTAAACGATTCCAGACGATGAATAAGGGTCTCATCAAGCGAAACGATCGCTCATTTTATAAATAACAAAGTTTAAGTTTTATAAGCTCAAATGCTCACCTTGCTCTGTTAGGGTTAAGGCTAGGGTGTGATGCGCGTTCGTGACTCTCCTGTTGGAACTCTTTTCCCGAGTCAACTCATTCATTTCGTTCGTTGAATGAACCAAATGACACGAAAAAAGATTTGTTCATTTTGATAAACAAGTTTGAACAGGAGAGTCATTACAGAACAGAGCAAGGCGAACATTTGAGCTTATAAAACTTAAACTTTGTTTGTTTGTTTGGTTTTTTTAAAATGCGCGATTGTTTCATCTGGTGTCGTTTAAAGCCCTTTGAACAGTTTGCACTGAAACTGTCTTTTGGACCTTGAACCGTTTGGTTCCAATTGAAGTCCATTATATGGAGAAAATCCTGGAATGTTTTCATCAAAAACCTTCATTTCTTTTCGACTGAAGAAAGAAAGACATGGACATCTTGGATGACATGGGGGTGAGAAAATTGTCAGCAAAAGTTTTTTTAAAAGTGAACTAATCCTTTAATTATCCATGTATTAATACCTTCAAGTTCATAGAGGCTTTTTTTATGATATAAAAAGATAACAGCCTTCGGTCTGTGCCGTCCTGACTTCACTTTTACTCTTCTGCACTGACTCATTCGCTAAAACTAAAAACTAGCCAGACAGACTTAGTGTGTCACGGCCCTAAAAGACCCGAGTCATTAGTGCGAAATTAGTGTGATTTCGTTCTAAAAGCTAAAACATTTCTTTCAAGGCACCTAGAAGACATTATAATTCAAGAACTATTCGTGAAAACGAGTGTGATCTTGATTCTCAAGCTGTGTGGAGAACTGTCTGTGTAGGATTGGAACAGAGGCATTAGGGTTAAGAAGTAGCCGAGGCTTGTCTTACGGTGAGCAGAATGATGCTGGGGGGCTTCATGGGGTATTCGGGGGGCAGCACGATCCGACCGTGATAAACTCCACCATCGAAATCAGAGTCTGGAGGTCCTCTGACGGAGAAGTGCCACTCAAACAGGTTATCCTGATCAACACATGAGAGTCATATCACACACTGAAGGTCATTGGGTTCAGAAAAAAAACAAAGCTCCACCCATATTTCTTAAAGGGGTCCTATTATGCTTAGTGCGTAATGTTGCTGTTTGCTGATGAAAAAGGTTTATAAAGCCACATCGAAAGGAGTTATTCAATATATCAGTGGCAGTGTGCACTAGAGCAGCACGATTAACCCTTAAACGACCGCCATCTTGATTGCGAACATGAAGATCTGTGTTTGAATCTGCCGCTGAGCCAGAGAGAGCGGTCGTCATGTACAGGTATGAAACAGCCTTTTCAAACACACAATATTGTTATTTCTTCATTGCAGATATTCACAGTATCCCAGAAGTGCTGAGATAAAAGTTTACAGTTTGAATATAAACACTGATGTCTACAGAAGCGATTAAGATATAGCAGATCATCGTTTGAAAGTAACTTTGCACTTCAAATAAAGATTGTATCAATTACATCATTCCAAATGACTGTTAAAGATGTGTTTATTTTCGAATCAATTATTCAAGAGATTCGTTCAAAAACAGTACTGAAACAAGTGAAGTCTTAATGAGCGAGTCATTAATCTAATCATTCATTCAAATCCAAATAATTACATTTCAAAAGACAGCAGAAATCCATATTTTGTCCGAACTTGTCGAATAGCTCACAATATTCCTCATTTCAGTAATTCCTGCTAAATTGAAAATCACGTTTTGTTTTTTTTTTGCATGCGTGTATGAGTAAAATGTATAGAGATCCTGAAGGAGAACTAAACTAAAACGTCTGATAAAGCGTTCATTGCTTTAGTTTAGTCAATTAAAAATACATATTAATTTTACATTAGAATGAAATTATTAAAAACAAAAATATTTGAATGCAGTCAATGTCTCATTGATAGAGACATGTTTCGTTATTTGATGAATCAGCATGACAGCAATGACAAACACTCAATTGTGTAACAATAAGAAATTCAATACATGCGTCAAAATACTTTCAAAAGATGAATTTCATATTCGAGAGTCTTCAAACAACACGAGCAGCGGGTAACCTAAAGCTAATATGCAATGTCATTCGTTTTTATCCAAGCCATAGCAAGTGTTATTAGCTTGGGGAAATACATCTGGTTAAATGAAAGTCCATGTGCAACTCTAAATTGTAAGTAATGTATATCGTTGATTTCATAGCAATGCTTTACAATAAAGTTCATTTGTTCATTATTCATGTATGAACTAACATGAACTAACCATGAGCAACACATTTGTTAATCTTATCGTTTATTTGTTAATCTATTTATTCATTTTATGCCACAATCAGTGCATTAACTAATGATAAAAAAACACAACTTTGATTTTAATGCTTTAGTAAATGCTGAAATTAATATTAACTAAGATTAATAAATGCTGTAGAAGTGCAGTTCATTATTAGTTAATATTCACCAATTTAACTAATAAAACCTTATTGTAAAGTGTTACTGATTGATGACAGTTAACACTTTCATAATAATTAAATATGTAATACGTACATATATATTAAAATTTACAACACCATCAAACCAAAAATGATTCACACTGTGAACGTAAGAAGAAAAAAAATATATAATGTAAAAAAAAAAGTATTTTAAAAGAGTATTTTGAACATTAAATGATGTAAACATGATTCCAGTAGACCCCAAAAACATATAGGACCCCTTTAAAGATGTTCTTTGAAAGGCAGATGTAGATGCTGATTGGTCATTAACATTTAATCATTTAGCAGACGCTTTTATCCAAATGAGGAGGTCATTAACAGATATGCTAAAAGCATAACATAACTCTAACAAACTAGCAAAATAGATTATAATTAGACACACAAACTAATATAATAATTAAAAAATATCAATGTAATTAATAATTGAATTAAAATAATCAAACGAGACATGTCTGACCTCCAGTGGCTGAGCATGATAATGCTGGGTTGGGTCCCGGAGTTCGGCTGCCTCTTTCATCAACCTCTTCACAGCTGATGAACACAACACACACACACACACACACACACACTTCAGTTGAGCTAAGGTCTCACGTCAATATCTGCAACAACATTTCTTAAAATGACATGTGCTTATTAAAATCCCACAGAATTACTGTAACAGACTGCAATATCAGAAAGACTCGATGGTGAACCCTTTGACTTCAGATAGTTGGGAAACACCTAGCAACCGCACGCGTCCCAGGAGATCCAAGATTTAATAATTAGCTAAACAAAGCATGTAATCAAAAAAAGCATAGCAATTTGGCTATAGTGAAATTACTGCAGAATATAAGGCTGTGTGTGTGTGTGTGTGTGTGTGTACAATAAAACAACATGAATAGTTCAGAAATAAGCAAGCGATTTACATGCTGCAGTCTTCAACGGATTCGTGAAATATAAAAAACTGTGAAATTATTAAAATGTATATCATGAAGAACTATAAATGTAAAAAATGTGCTGAAAGGGTAGGCACATTTCACTCAATAGTGATATAAATACATTTCAATGTTTGAATTTAAGGATATTCTCGTATACTTTACCTGTAAACAACTGTTGTACTGTTTCACCCGTGTAAAAATGAGTAACAGTTATTAATTTTGCAGTCTACTACAGTAGCAACTAGAGTAAACATGCAACTAAACTAAACCCTAAACCTAAAGTTCATGAAGTTAAATCATATTACTCAGTACTTAAATGTACAATTACAAAGGGCAAGCAATAAAATGTGTGATTTGAATATTAGAAATAGTATTCGCTTGACAAAATAATCAGTGCCAAACTAAACACATCTTTTACACTGTATTAATGCTAGCAGGTTGTTTACCAATATGTAGATTACAGCATACTGTGTGGTGGTACTGCTACTTTAATACCCTAGTACTAATGACATGTAAGTTACCATTACATTGCACTATAACCATATTCATTTATGTTGTTACATGCCATGGTAACGTTAGTTTGTAATGTTTGCTCGACGCATTCCAGCTCAGAATCAGATGAAGTATTGACACTTCCTTAACGAGCTAATCCAGCTAACGTTAGCTCATGACATGTAACGTATAAGGGCTGAATGTGTGTATAACGCCTTTAATGAGCACATAACTCAAGCCATTAAATTTAATATCGATGATGTATAAAAGATGTGACGACATAACGTTACCTGGACTCTTCAAGTTATATTTGCTCTCCATGACAGAACAAACCTCGCGCTAGGCTGGTATTTTCCGTTCAGGTTATTTGGTGTATGAGTGTCTCTTGGGATTTCGGCCAGGTGTTTATCTAGAGCTGTAATCCTGACGTGGCAGCACTGAAGTTTCTTTCTACTTTCGAGATGAATTTTCTCAGATGTCACAGGACATTAAAAAAAAATGAAAACAGGAAGTAAACTTAGCATTTGAATGGCGGAACTTTATTGATGCGCTTCACACGAACAGCCCTATGTGACGTCAGCCGCCATAGCGAGTTCTCAGATAAATGTATTTTTTTAAGTTATTCAGCTGTTTATTATCTTTGGAAAATACCATATTCACAAATGTAAATGGTCTAATCCACAACCTTGTTTTAATGCATTTAATTTGGACTTTAAATTATATTACACAAGAATAGAAAACATGGAAAACATGAAGGCTACAAGAACATTTCATCTCCTGAAGGAACTGCATATTTTTTAATTTTTCCCCTTCTATCATTATAATAATTGATTTGTTATTATCCTCTGGTCTGTACACTGTTGATTTAATTTTGTTGAACAGGTTACAGTATCTTCTCTGTACCTATTTTCCTGTGTATTGTTCAGAATAAAGTAAAAAAAAAAAAATGTATTTTTTTTAAAGAGTATGTTTGAAGCTATACATCAGCAAATTATAAATTTTGTAAGAGGATGTAATACTTCTGATGCAATATGTGTAACATGTTTATTGGAGATATTGAATTGTAGACTATTTTATATTATGAATATTATAAAAGGTAAAACATCACCTATCATAATCTTATTGTGAATAAATGTTTAAAATATAAACTGAACTAAAACGTGGAGAATTTGTGAAAAATACAAGTAATTTCTTCACTGATTTACATCACAATTCTCTCCAGAACAGGTTATTGAACCATTCAAATGATTTCTAAACAGTTTCATCAAGTTGAAATAGTTGCCAAGTGCCTCTTTAAAATGTTATGGTAAGACCATAGGCAAATGTTTTGACTTCGTTTTTTATATTCTGGATGTTTAGCTAACTGTTTTCACATCTTTCTTTTGCTGATCTGAACTTACAAATGCACTCCCATAGTTTTAATTTATGCTTGAAGTTTTCATTTATGCTCCCATGAGTTTTCAGTCACCAATCTGGCACATATCTTTCGTGGAGGCGGGGCTACTGAAAATATGTGTCCAAAATACGCTTCAAGTAATAGTTCATGTTAAAACAGACATAGAACCAGTGGCATTCAAAGGTGACGGCTCTGATAAATACTCTGTCTATGATTGGATTGAATTGACAAAATCTCAGCTAAACAAACAGAAGTGTCCAGTATCCAACCAAGCTGATGAAATACTGTCGAGATTAATGGGCAAGGCAAGGGATATTGTTCAAATTGGGTTGAGGAGTCATGTTTCTCTGGATGTGGTTCAAAACCCTGACATAATCTATTATCCATACTGCTGCTCAACTTAAGTACTTCAGCGATGCTTCTTCTTGTTTGCCTCTGGCTGATTTTTATTTTTATTCAACATGTTCATTCATTACGTCACATCTGTACACATAAAGAAGAGTCTCGGCTAGTAGGCTATATTGAGTCATTACGTTACATACATTTACATATTTTTTCAGTTGACGCTTTTATCCAAAGCGATTTACAATTGCTATATATGTCAGAGGTCGCACGCCTCTGGAGCAACTTTTTTACATTTGTCTTGTTCAGGGACACATTGGTGTCTCACAGTGGATTCGAACCCAGGTCTCTCACACCAAAGGCATGTGTCTTATCCACTGCGGCATCACTACTACTTCACTACTAGAGAGAAGAGCAACACCATCCCAGGAGGGATGAATACCATCTCGCCAGGTCTGCCCCAAAAAACTTTTTCAATTATCATTTTTATTCATACTAGCAACGATTTAGATTGAAACTTTAATATGTGATGTTGATTAAATTATATGGTAAATAATGATTCAAAACTGAAATATATATGAAGCTAAAGACGCAAAACAACTCAGCAGAGCTGCAAGGCAGACAGGAGCAATCGAGCAGGAGGAAGCAATTGAGCTTATAGCAATCTAATGCAGTCATGCATGTCATACCACAATTCCATTTAGCTTGTTTAACTAAAATATAAAGTTTTAAGTAAAAAAAAAAGGGAATTGTTCAGAATTTATCCTGATTAGGCTATTGCAAGTTATATCTTGCATTTGCTAGAATTTGGATCAGTAGGTTAATTGATAAGAGGCTCTTCACAGATATTTGTTATTGTCTTTATGTGTTTGTACAACACATTGGTCAACATCACATTGTTTTAATTGTGCTTTATAAATAAATAAATGAATGAATGAAAAAAAAATGAATGAATGAATATTGTGCAAAAGTGTTGGACTAGCAATTCATTTTAGGGTTATTTTAATTTTTAAGGAGTGATGCTTACATTTTTCAAGAATAAAATCAACAATCTCCAAAGGCGAGATCTTCGAGCAGCTGAAGAAATTGAACAACATATTCAAGAGATGACGATTTGGTGATTTCTAAATAAAAAACATGGATAAAACTGTGGGTCACATTAGTGGTTTAACTTTAAAAATATATTAACTTAAATCAACCCATATTTTTTTGGTTATACTACAATCACAAAATAAATGGGCAGCTGTTTCTTCAACAAGAGTACAAAATGAGCTTGTTTTGCCAATATCAAGATATTTAGATCTTGTTGCGATTGTGATAAAGTCGAGGTCAGATGAAAACGTCAACATGGCGAATGATGTAGCTACGGCTCGCATTCATACTTCACGAGATCTGGAAGTAGGCTACTCTTTTAGTGCTCGTTAAGTACTTGAGTGAAATTAAGTAGGCTACCTCATGCGGTTTCGAACGCAGCCAATGTCAGCTGCAAGGCCACTAGATGGCGCTAGGGGGGCCGCAAAGAAATTCTAGAATATGAAATTATTTTTAAAAAATTATTTTACCTGTATGTAAGTTTCGATTGTCCTATGTGAAATCTGCATTGCATGATTTCTTTTATATTGTAAAACTTGTATAAAATTGTATGTCTTCTATATTGAAAAAGTATTTCTTTAAGTAGAGTAGAATTTTTTTTGTTTCTTGCTGAAAAAACAGATTGCTGTTCAAATTTGCAAACCAAACTTGAGCCACTGTCATTTACTACCTTAAAATGTAAGAAGTTTAATGCACTTTTTTACAATCAGCAAATTAATTTTTCAGTGTTTATCTTTTACTATGAACATCACAAATGTTCAGTATTCAATACTTTTGTTGCACTTTTCAGACAATATTACTGTTAACTGTCAAAACCATTTTTTATAAAAAAATGTTATATTTAATGAAATGTACAATTTAACTAATTAAGACATAAAGCTAAAAACAGAACTGTTGTTCCAGCATTGTACAAATTCATTTGTTTTTGGTACAATCTAAAATTTGTAAGTAAAATTGTACGTTTGAGGATGTTTTCGTTATGAGTTTTCTTTTGGGGGGCCACAAAAGCATTCACCCTACACAAGGGGGCCTCCTCCTGAAAAAGTTTGAGAACCACTGCCCTATAGTATCCTGACTCTTCTTTAGCGTCCTCTGTCTTTATAAAAGGGAAAGACACGACAGGACCATGTCAACTTTACCGTCAGTGGCGTCTGGTCTGATTATAATAATCTTCCGCCATAGTAGTTGCCCTGCATGGTTGAGGTGAAGTCTGTCTCTTCACCACTGGATGGCACATGCATACTAGTACTACCCTCCCCACCTCCTCCTACTCCTCCTCCTCCTCCTCCTCCTCCTCACTTCATTGCGCAGTTTGGATCATGTTTATCAAGCGCTCCACTTTTCCCACACGCGCCGATTTGCGGGATTTTACGTGTTTCGTGGGAAATCGACATAACATTGTTCAAGTGAGCGTGTTCTCTGTGTGAGGTAGGTTTGAATGAATATTAGTTTTACTTTGTTTGCTTTGTTTTTGTTTTACTTTGGTTGCTTCGTTTTTGTGTCTGTGCTCAGCTGTGTTCACTGCTGTTTTAAACCGTTTTAGGAGTTCACGAGAGCTGTTAGTTAGGAGGATATCTCTAGTGAATAACAATCAGGCTGACGTGCTGTGGTTGCTGGGACAATCCTTCACAAGAATGTGCTGGACACACACACACACACACTCCTGACAGAAAACGTTATTTAAAAAAAAAAAAATTAAACAAATGATTTTGTGTGTGTGTCAGATTTTTCTCACTCTTGGGTATGGTTAAGTATTAACTATTAATGACCTATTATTTTTAAATGACGTTAATGATGAAAAAATGCAGCTACAGGACAAACTTTGGCATTAACTCCTGTTAATAACCTGTTTATGACAAAGCCTTTTCTTTTTTCGAGCACAAACTACACACAAAATATGGTTGTATCTTCATGATACAACCATAACATTCCCTTCCCCATTCACCATGGTAACCAACACACCATAAAACCACTGCTAAAAATACAGTACTTGCTGTACCAAAATAATATCATAATGTACTATATTAATATATTTTACTGCTTGGTGTCTGCCACCAAGTTTATTTATACATTTAATTTATTATGATTTTAGGAATGATGATTACAGTCTTGAAAAGGACGGTTCTTTAAGGCTCTTTATAATGGAAAAAGATTCTTTCGATTTTTAAAATGTTCTTCACACACACACACACACACACACATTTGCCAAACTGTGGTTATCATGTAAGAGTTTTCAGCAAATGTGTCCATATAACATAAACATATGTCAAACACTTTATTGAATCTGGTGCTCTTTTAAAGTAAACTGCCTGCTCACCCCCACCCTTTTTCAGTTATGAGTTATGAATTTAGTGTCTGAAATGGTTTGGAATACCCTACATTGCATTCATAGAGAGCCTACATCTTTATCGTTATCATTTTTCCCTGAGATTGTTTGACCCTTTGTGTGATGGAGGGGTTTGTGGCTCAGATAAAGGGTGTGGTGATATCATTCAGACTCTGTCTAGATTGGTTCTGGTATTGGTCTTCTAAAGTACATATCTTATAACCAATTTGATACCCATCAAATGTTTACTTTGTAAAACTCTATAAATTACCTGAAAAAATGCTTCTGGTTGTAGCACTTATAATAGACTGCCAGCTCAGGGTGTTGACCCACCAAAGACTGTCCGATTAGAGTCTAAATCGAAGATGCAGTTAAATTCCGGGAATAACCCATTTATTATCACCACTCAACAGAATCACTTGTATGGTTGTGGCTGTGGTTTTCTATAAAATAAACAGTAACATAAACATGAATATACATAATAGTAATAATTACAACAATTAAACATAGGAGTAATAATATAGCATCAATAATTAAACATTACTAGAATAAATTGAAAGCAAATATAAAGTAGGCTGTAATCGTTGTTATGTACAGCTGTAATCTGACACCCAAGCCCGCGAAATCTGTACAACGTCGCTCTTCGGGGTTATGAGAGCGCATGCGCATAGCAAACTGTTGCGAAAAAACCAACAATTTTCCCATTAAATATAGAAAGAAATACAGCGAACTTCGCTTCAAACAATAACATAACATGTAATTATAAGGCAACTGTAACTCAAGTGCAGACAGTAATAAAGTTAGGTAGACAAACATTTGATCTAGAGTGTGACAAGCATACACAATCGGAAATACACGAACGTCTCTATGGTATCTCGTTACATCATAATAACTTGTTTCTCAGAGCGGGTGCAGTGCTCATCGACTGTATAATTAAAGATTACAAACTTACTTTGGCATTCACGCACAACCCTTCATCCATAAATATGATATATAAACAGTTTATACTGCTTTGGCTTCAGCGTCATTCTCCATGTCCCGCTGCATTGCAATAGCGTCTCTGTGAGGGCGGGGGAGATCACATGGTCAAGGTTTCTGGACGCTGATTGGCTCAGGTAAGGTACTGGGTGTGCGCATGTGCCTCAAAATACAGGGGAAGAGATTTTAGAAAGCGGTTAGTAACTATAGCCTTTTTTACAGCCGCCCCCAGATTTATGTAAAGAAATATGTACACATTCAAAAAGGCTTTTCTTCAACTATCAGTTACAATTACTTTAATCAGGAATGGCAGGTAATTGCACAAGGCGTGCAACTGGCCGAGTGTAAGTTTTTTCTCCCACCTGAACCTTGGCTGTCCTCACTCTGGTGTCAGCTCCAGGAAATACTTCTGACACCTTTCCCACAGGCCAGAGAGCTCTTGGTAGTTGGGGATCGAGGATCAACACGGTAGTGCCAACCTGGATATCTGGAGTGTCTTTTTGCCATTTTCCACGGTTCTGAAGACTTGGGAGGTAGTATTTAAGGTAATGTCTCCAGAATTGGTCCGCAAGGACCTGGCTTTGGCGCCATCGCCGTCGGCTGATCAGCTCAGACTGAGGATAAACTGTCAGGGGGAGTGAAGCGTCTGGCCGCCCCATTAGGAGACAATTTGGCGTAATGGGGTCGGGATCAGAAACATCAGATGATGTATATCCCAGTGGTTTGGAGTTCAAGATGCCTTCAACCTCTACCAGCACAGTTTGAAGGACCTCAAGCGTCACTGATTGAGTTCCTAAAGTCACCATCAATGCGTTTTTCAAGGAGCGAATTTCTCGCTCCCAACAACCTCCAAAGTGTGGCGAGCTAGGAGGGTTGAAATGGAATTCAATTTGCTGTTTAGCCAATTGTCTTTGCAGATCTGGGGCAAGAGCGATAAAAGCTTCCTTTAACTCTCTTTCACCTCCTCGGAAGTTTGTGCCTTGATCTGACAAAAGCTCATGGGGTTTCCCTCGTCTAGCTGTAAATCGCCTGAGAGACATAAGGAAGGAGTCGGCTTCCAGACTATGGAGGATGTCGATATATACTGCTCTGGTGGTAAGGCATTTGAATATTATTCCCCATTTTTTCTCATTGCGTCGACCCACTTTGACAGTATAGGGGCCAAAACAGTCCATACCAGTGGAGTAAAAGGTAGGCTTGAAAAGACGCAGTCTTGCTGGGGGAAGGTCCGCCATTTTAGGTACGTGGGGTTTGTTTTTCCATTTTTGGCACTGCACACATTCTCGCTGCAGGTGCTTAATGGCCTCTCTACCACGTAGAACCCAATATTTACGGCGGAGTTCGGCGAACACCCTCTCAGGACCTGGATGACAAAGTTTGGAATCATAACTTTGGATGATAAGTTTAGTGATGGGGTGCTTTGGATCCAGTACTATAGGGTGCATGTTATCGGGTTCAAGGTATGGACTATACCGTAAACGTCCGCCAACTCTGATCAATTCGGTTTCTCCATCAAGTTCTGGGGCCAGTGCGCTTAGTCGACTGTTCCTTGAAAGTGGTTTACCTGCCCGTAGTTGTTCTAATTCTGATGTAAAGCATTCTTGCTGTGATTGCCTTAAAACACTAATCTCTGCATTTCTGTAGTCATTGGCTGTGGGCTCACCATCGACGGCCTCTTGACGAGCTGTGGACTCGATTAGCTCTTCGAGAGTTTTGAACTGACTGAAATCAGAGGAGGTGAAGCAGACCAGAGTACTGGAGCCAGTCTTGCGAAGTTCATTATTGTCTACATCGACTGGACTGGGGCATTCAGGCCACAGATTGGCGGGATCTTTTAGGAAAGGTGGTCCTTGGTACCAACGTCTTCCCGGACCAAGCTCGCACAGACTTAATCCCCGAGTGATGTCATCGGCTGGATTATTTGCGGAGGGTACATATCGCCAGCTGTGTTGTTCTGTGAGGTCCTGGATTTCTGATACACGAGTACCAACAAATACTTTGAATCGGCAAGAGTCTGATTGTAACCATGTGAGGACTGTGGTAGAATCAGTCCACAAGATTGTTTGACGAATGGGCAAGTTCAACTCATTACAGAGTACTTTGGCAATTTGAGCTCCTGTCAGTGCAGCGCACAGTTCCAGTCGGGGAACAGATTGTTGTTTCTTTGGTGCTACACGTGATCTCGCTGTTAAGAAGGCTACCTCTGTCTGCCCGTGTTGGTCCTCTGTTCGAAGATATGCCACAGAACCATAGGCACGTTCAGAGGCATCACAGAAAATGTGTATGTCTCTAAAACTCGTTTCTGTGTCCTTGGTGGGGCTACAGTAACACCGAGGAAGAACGATATTCTGTAGGGCTGGTAGCTCCTCCTCCCATTCAATCCAGGTTTGTAGAAGATCTGTGGGCAAGTGTGGATCATCCCAATCCCGTTTCTTGTCCCACAGGCGTTGTACGAGGATCTTAGCGCGAGTGGTATAAGGGATAAGGTAGCCCAACGGGTCATACTGGCTGGCTAGGATCCTGTATATGTTACGCATGGTAGTCTCCGTACTGTCCATGGCACGGTATTTATAGGATATTGTGTCAGACTGATGGTTCCAGAGGAGCCCCAATGTTGATTCCTGGATGTCTGTACGGCCTTGTGAAATCCAGAGTTCTGCACCGTCCGATCTGGCATCCTGAGGGAGGTGACTTATAGTTGAAGGGGAATTGCTGGACCACTGCCTCAGCTCAAATCCTCCGTCTGCCAGCAGGTTCCTTATTCTGTCAACGAAACACTTTGCTACTTCTGCTGAAGTGAAACTTTGTAGGCAATTGTCTACATAAAAGGATCTCAGCACCGAATTGCAGACATCATCTCCTGGCCGGCTATGATCAAGGACGTGTTTCTGGAGTGCAAATACCGCACAGCAAGGACTACAGGTAGTGCCGAATGGGAGGACTTGCCATTCGTACACACTGGGTTGTTCCTGTATGTTTAGGTCTCTCCAGATAAAACGCAAGAGTGGTTTGTCTTCTGGAAGAAGACGAACTTGGTGGAACATCCCCTTAATGTCACTGCTGACTGCCACTGAATGTTCCCTAAATCTTAGTAGCACAGCAAGTAGGGATGGCCCCAACACTGGCCCTGGGAGCAAAAGCTCATTCAAGTTTTGTCCGTGATATTGGAACGAGCAATTGAAGACGATCCTGTTTTTCCCATTGTGCTGCACCATGTGATGCGGGATGTACCAGGAGCAAGTAGGATCTGTCTCAGCACTCTGTGGCAATTTGCTAACATAGCCTGCTTGTTCCAGTTTTGAAATCTCTGCCGTATAAGCGTCTGCTTGCTCTGGATTTTTTATAAGTCTCCTTTCAGTGGCCCTCAGCTGTGATAAAACTGCCTCTTTGGGTGCTCTGAGTTCAGGCATGTCCTTGACACGCAAGAGAGGGGTTGCATATCGATTCACACCATCAATCTCAACCCGGACTGTCTTCCTCTCTAAGAGTTCCACCGCCTCCTGGTCCAATCTGGATCTGATGCAAATCTTTTCGTTACGCCAGGGCAGTATATCCATCTGCCATAACTTCTCCACCTGCTTGTAGAGATCTGATTCTGGGGATGAGACTGAAGTGAAGAGACAGTGCTGTTCAGTCATCTCTTTCTGAAAGTGTTGGACCGGGCCCTGTAATGTCCAGCCGAGACGTGTCTTTATAGCTGCTGGCCCCCCTGGAGGTCCCCACCTTACTGGCTCTACAGGAGTGATCAGATGGGGGTAATCTGATCCAATGAGCAGCACGGGACAGACTCCTTCAAAATCATTCAGTGGAAGCCCTTTAAGGTGATGATATCTCTTCCTCAGATTTTTCACTGGGTGTGAATGTTCTGCTAAACTTAGCTGTTGGGCGGTGAAAGCACCTTTGATGCGATACTGTTTCGTGGGCTGAGCCATTGGGGAAATTGTGAATGAGACTGCTGCACCTCTGAGAACTTGAAACTCCTGCCTGACTGTCCGAAGTGGAAGGTCTTCAGGCTGACCTTTAAGTCCCAACTGCTGAGCTGCATTGTGGAGAAGGATAGTTCTCTCAGATCCGTCATCCTGGATTGCATATGCATCCATCTTTCTCTTTCCATTTCTGAGAATCACTTTGATGACTTTAAGTAGAACTTTCCGACTGGTAGGTGGCTTATGAATCAGGAGAATCTCATTCATAGTGTTGAGCAGACAGGTGTTAGCATCAACAGTGTCATCGTGGACAGGCTTTGAATTCTCTAGCTTCCCAGCACTGATGTCATGCAAAGCCATAAGATGTCGGCTATTGCACTGTCTGCATCGCATTTTTAAGTTACATTCTGCTGACTTATGAGTTCTGCCACAACGCCAACATCTGTTGTTGTCTTTGACCCAGCTTCGTTTTTGATCTTTAGTAAGCAGCTTGAAGTTGGTGCAGTTGTTGAGGGAGTGCTTATTGTTGTCACAGTAGGTGCAGTAGGGTTTTGGAGCAGACTTAAATGGTAACGCAGATGGTGTGGACTCAGAAATCGCCTTCTCTGTGCTCAGAAAGACAGTGGTGCTTTTAGCAGCTGGCTTAGAGCCTCTGATAGTCTCTCTTGTTCGTGTCAATGCCCCTCCATGTGAATTGCTTGCAAACCTTGTAGTGTCCTCTTGAACTTGGATTTCAAATTCCAGCCATTCCGCAAAATCCAGAAGTGTAGGGATGGGCACATGATGTGGGTGAGCAAACCTCCGAAATCCTGATCTGAGGTCATGCGGAAGCTTCCCAAGCAGCCGAGACACATGAGATCCGCACTGTAACTCGAAATTACCCTTCTCTCCTAATTGCTCCAACATGCCAACAAGAGAACGGACTTTGAGAGCAAAAAGTCTAAAGGCCTTCTGGTCTCCACTAGCTACATTGGCTCCATCCATCAACTCTGCAATCCGTTGTAGAGCTAATTGATGTGGCTGACCATACTGCTGATCTAGAGCAGCCATCGTCCTTGTGTAAGGGTGTTGCGAATGGCAGTATGAGTCAGCAATTAACAGAGCTTCCTCTAATTTCAGATGGTCCATCAGTATCTGAAATTTGAACCTCTCTGAAGCATTAGCTGGGAGGATATTTTCCAGAGCAATTTTTAGTCTTGAGAACTCTCTCGGATTTGGATGTATAAAGTCAGGAATCGTGGGGGTTGGACCTCGATACATCAGTTCCGGTTCAGGGGGAGGTGATGGCGTAAGTGGCGGGTATGGCCTTTGTGGATGCATTGCATTATCTTGAGGTACCCAGTCTGGAGGATTTAAGCACTCTTTTCTGTGGGAATGACATCCCTCTGAACTCTGAACCCCTTGTGGCCTAAAGTGGTAAGAAGAGCTCTGTATAATATTTGAGGCTGATGCTGGAGTTGGATAATGTGGAGGACTTTGAAGCTCATACTCAGTCTGATGCTTTTTTTTCGGTTTGAGACGCGGAGCTGGTACAGGCCTGAAACTCGGTTCATCATAACTTGCCTGTAGCTGGGCGCGTGGTGCAGGTATAGGATGATTGGAGCTATACTGCCTCCTGGGGGTGACAGGCGGAAAGGGCGGATTTCCAGGGCGTTGATGCTCCATCTGAATTTGCAGCTGCTTCATTTGTTGCTTAAGCTGATAAAGCTCCTTTGCATATTGGTCATTGGAGCTCTGAACTGTGTCCCTTTCCTGCTGTAACACTTGAAGGGCTTTGTGGAGATCCTTATTCTCTCTCCTTATGATTTCTGATGCAGACTCACACTCTTCATCAGACCACTGTGACGAACTGTAAGCTGTATAATCTGCTAGCTGTGGAGTAAAGCAAGTTGCACCTTCCTCTGCCATTCTGGTTGAGTGAATGAGTGGTGACATGGGTTCTGGAACAGGCTTATGGAGGGGGAAGCCAGTGAGATCGTACTCGTTGTATCGTGCGGGAAGGACAATCTTCCTCCTGACTCGCACAGCTGGATCATCCTCCTCATATTCTGTCATCTTCTATCGCTTTGGCAAGTCCAGGCTCCGGCTCGAAGGACCATGAAAAAATGCTTCTGGTTGTAGCACTTATAATAGACTGCCAGCTCAGGGTGTTGACCCACCAAAGACTGTCCGATTAGAGTCTAAATCGAAGATGCAGTTAAATTCCGGGAATAACCCATTTATTATCACCACTCAACAGAATCACTTGTATGGTTGTGGCTGTGGTTTTCTATAAAATAAACAGTAACATAAACATGAATATACATAATAGTAATAATTACAACAATTAAACATAGGAGTAATAATATAGCATCAATAATTAAACATTACTAGAATAAATTGAAAGCAAATATAAAGTAGGCTGTAATCGTTGTTATGTACAGCTGTAATCTGACACCCAAGCCCGCGAAATCTGTACAACGTCGCTCTTCGGGGTTATGAGAGCGCATGCGCATAGCAAACTGTTGCGAAAAAACCAACAATTTTCCCATTAAATATAGAAAGAAATACAGCGAACTTCGCTTCAAACAATAACATAACATGTAATTATAAGGCAACTGTAACTCAAGTGCAGACAGTAATAAAGTTAGGTAGACAAACATTTGATCTAGAGTGTGACAAGCATACACAATCGGAAATACACGAACGTCTCTATGGTATCTCGTTACATCATAATAACTTGTTTCTCAGAGCGGGTGCAGTGCTCATCGACTGTATAATTAAAGATTACAAACTTACTTTGGCATTCACGCACAACCCTTCATCCATAAATATGATATATAAACAGTTTATACTGCTTTGGCTTCAGCGTCATTCTCCATGTCCCGCTGCATTGCAATAGCGTCTCTGTGAGGGCGGGGGAGATCACATGGTCAAGGTTTCTGGACGCTGATTGGCTCAGGTAAGGTACTGGGTGTGCGCATGTGCCTCAAAATACAGGGGAAGAGATTTTAGAAAGCGGTTAGTAACTATAGCCTTTTTTACATTACCCTCATCATCATCATCATTTTTTTGCTTTAAATAAGTTCAATAAGTTTGTAGGAGAGAGACAGATCTTCAAATCATTTTGCTTAAGATTCATTTGTGATTTGTGATTTTCATTTAAAAAGGAAATTAAATGCAAATCAGGGTTTCACCATAGAAATGAATGTTACTCCATAATATTTACATATTTCAGCATATCATGTTGTTTAGGCCGTCTAAATGCCTTAATGGATGAACATAACACCAACTACAAATATAATATATTTATTAATATATACTAGTTGATTTTCACCTCAAAAAGGCATGGATGGATAGAATTAAAAAAGCAAAATCATATTTTGCATAACTTTAGATTATATGGAACTGAGTTTAACTGACTTTTGAAATATGAGATGAACATGTTCTTGACAGGTTTCGTAAGATTCACCCTTTTTTTGGGGGGGGGGGATAAAACTTATAACATATAAACGTATAATTTAATAGATCTACTCTATGCCTCTGAGCGACACAAACTCCAGACATTTCCTGGCAAGAACATGGGTTCCCCCCCAGTCCTCTGAATAGAGCTGAAAAACGAAACTCCTGCTGTACGTCGCCACAAGGAGAAAGCGTTATGACTAACCATCACAGGGATAAGGTTTCAAACGGGAAATAAAGGTGTCAGAATAGCAGTCCCCACAAGACAAATGAGGGTTTAAACCGTATTTTAAATATGATAATATGGCGTTCTCTAGACTAGAGTTAAATGGTTTACAGGGCTTTTAGCTGTGGCTCGCAGAGAATGATGTCATGAAGATTAAATTTGATGAGTGCCCTTTTACGCTCTTCACCCTTCTCTACATCATACTCGTATTTCTCTCTCACAGGAGCATAACACATTTACTGGTGCTCAGATGTGTGTCTGATGTCTCTGTCGGTGTTATGAAGAGGAATCTGATTTCAGAAAAAGTCAATTTCTTAAGTTAATTTTTCGTCTCTGTTTTTTGTGTTTATTTCAAATCTGGTATTATTTGAATCTCCAATCTGTTATTTAGCAGTTTATATTAATGTTAAAGAGAAATTCTTTAATCGTTATGAGAAAGAGGAGAATTAAAGACTTAAAGGGTAACTAAACCCCTGGTCAGAGCCTGACTCCACCCACTGGCAATATTTGAAAATGCTGAAAAAGTGGGCGGACCCAAGCGGAGATAGAGGGGACGAAATTAATGCTAAAACACTCTATCCTGATCGTTTTCAATACTTGCAATTCCAACTCCTGACTCCCTACAGTGGTTTTGACAACACAAGATGGTTTTTATACTGCCAAGGGTGAGCTGAAACCTGCGTACGTCACGAAGTGCAGAACATCCAATAGGAAAATTCAACTGCAGTAGCCACCGTTCAACCTGAAGAGGGCAGCACTAAGACGTTTTTACACCATATATTGTAGAAACAAGGCACTTTATACACAAATGTCAAAAAAGTTACTCGAAATCGAATCAATGACTGGTATTAATAAAGATCCATTCTTACAGATCATTAACTAAAAAAAGTTGGTTAAGTGTTTAGTTACTCTTTAAAGAATCAATGTTCAGAAGTTATTAACTATTATTATGTTTTGAACCCTGCCGAATTGATGTTTTTCGGCGTGCTTGTTGTCAAACTCAAATTGTTAAAAAATAACATTATTTTATATGAAAAAGATAATAATTGTATTTTATTGAGACAATGTTTTAGTTTGTCTTGTTTATTTTTTGGATTAGATGAGATAACATATGGTCATGTTACAATGTTACCCCACCTATGGGGCATGTTGTCACATTTCACTTCCATTCTTTCGGGGTAAATAAAGTATACACTGTATTAAACAAAACCACATAATTGTACTAGACGGAATAAATATATACTGAAAACTTAGTGGATTTACACAGACTGAGGAAGTCAAGAAGTGGTTGTGCACCGCTCTCCCTTACTGTTATTTTCTGTATGACCTCTAGAGATGAGTTTTAATCATATTCCATGATTACAAATTTATGAATCAGTACACTGTAAAGTGTGGCTTACTGAGTTTACTTTAAAAAAGCCAGAACAATAATTGCTTTAGGAAAATTAAGTGAATAAGCTTCACTGCAATTATAGAATTGTTTGGTATACACTCGCCTAAAGGATTATTAGGAACACCACAGTAATACTGTGTTTGACCCCCTTTCGCCTCCAGAACTGCCTTAATTCTCCGTGGCATTGATTCAACAAGGTTATTTAGAAATGTTGGCCCGTATTGATAGGATAGCATCTTGCAGTTGATGGAGATTTGTGGGATGCACATCCAGGGCACGAAGCTCCCGTTCCACCACATCCCAAAGATGCTCTATTGGGTTGAGATCTGGTGACTGTGGGGGCCATTTTAGTACAGTCAACTCATCGTTATGTTCAAGAAACCAATTTGAAATGATTCCAGCTTTGTGACATGGTGCATTATCCTGCTGGAAGAAGCCATCAGAGGATGGGGACATGGTGGCCATAAAGGGATGGACATGGTCAGAAACAATGCTCAGGTAGGCCGTGGCATTTAAACGATGCCCAATTGGCACTAAGGGGCCTAAAGTGTGCCAAGAAAACATCCAACACACCATTACACCAACATGACATCATGACTTTTGCGTAAATATACACCCCACTTTCAAGTCAAGTTGTGTGTTATCTATACGCATTTTGAGCTATCCGCGTGTATGCATGTATTTCTACGGTGTTAATTGTACGAGTGATTCTGCATGTGTACACACCGTTAAATGTCTGAGCGAAATGAAGCAAAATGTAGATCTACATCTGGGGAGCGATAGTTTTTTTTTGCTAGGATGGTAGAGGAAGACTCATAAATGCTATTAACCCCAGTGACGGTTAGGTTTAGGGACGGGGTTGGGGTAGGTCATATATTCATATATACAGTAATGTAACGTTAAGTCAACGGTGTTCATAAATAGGCTGAAAAGCGATTCGTGTTGATAGCACGCCAAAAATGGAAATAAGAATTGGTGTCATACATACGCTATTCCATGAGATCAGTCTGATTACACCACCACCACCAGCCTGCACAGTGGGAACAAGGCATGATGGATCCATGTTCTCATTCTGTTTACGCCAAATTCTGACTCTACCATCTGAAATCCAGACTCATCAGACCAGGCAACATTTCTCCAGTCTTCAACTGTCCAATTTTGGTGAGCTCTTGGTCTCCTGCTGTTGTAGCCCATCCGCCTCAAGGTTGTGTGTGTTGTGTCTTCTTCACAAATGCTTTGCTGCATACCTCGGTTGTAACGAGTGGTTATTTCAGTCAAAGTTGCTCTTCTATCAGCTTGAATCAGTCGGCCCATTCTCCTCTGACCTCTCGCATCAACAAGGCATTTTGGCCCACAGGACTGCCGCATACTGGATGTTTTTCCCTTTTCACTCCATTCTTTGTAAACCCTAGAAATGGTTGTGTGTGAAAATCCCAGTAACTGAGCAGATTGTGAAATACTCAGACAGCAACAACCATGCCACGCTCAAAATTGCAGTTGCAGTTCAGTTTGGAGTTCAGGAGATTGTCTTGACCAGGACCACACCCCTAAATGCATTGAAGCAACTGCCATGTGATTGGTTGATTAGATAATTGCATTGATGAGAAATTGAACAGGTGTTCCTAATAATCCTTTAGGTGAGTGTATAAACAGAGTTTTCCATTCAAACTTCAATCACATTTTCTGATCATGTGTTCTTTGTGTTTGGAAAGAACACAAAGAGATCGCTGGAGATCGCATGAACAACGTTTATATCATCCAATTGAACCTGGATGCTCTTCAGATGTGCTAGTATGAACATTTAATCAACATCAACACTCAGACTAGAGCCTCATTCTTGCAAAGATGTCAAATGACCAAATTCAGTGGCTAGTTGCATGGGTTGCTTAGACTAGTCTTAAAAGTTAGTCATCTCATTTTTTTCTTGAAAACTGGCCCTGAGTTTTTAAAGTCTAATTTAAATAGAAAAATTAAGACGGATTTCCTTTTATCTAACTGCTAGTTGGTCAAACAAAAAAAATGAAAACACTTAAATTTACACAAGTCTTAACCCTTGTGCTGTGTTAAAAATGCCTTTTGTGTTCCCGGTTAAAAATGACTGGCCTTTTAAAAATTGCTTGAGAATTTCTTGTTATGCCATATTATCACCAAATATTGTCAACTTGTTTTCTTTCAATTTGCACAGGTTTTTTTTTTTTTTTGTTATACATTTTTGGAACTGATTAAATGTATGCCTCATTTATATATGCATTTCCATCTCTTTTGAGTGAAAAAAGCAGTATTTGTTTTGAAATGCTTTTATTTTGAACAAAATGGCACAGTCACACATCTAGCACCTGGACCAGACACAATTATTCATCATATTTAATAAATAAGCCAACATTCACCTGAAGAATGTAACAAGCAGAGGTCAAGCGAGCTCTGAGATGCTCTCCCACTGATCAGTATCAGCTTTATCCCCCAGCCGGCTAGTCCAGATAGATACTGGTGGACCTCAGACACATTCCAGGAGGGGGAAGGAGTCCTCAGGCCAGAGGGAACACTCCTTCATGGCTGTAAAAAAGGACTCTTCTCCATTCATTCATTGAAATCCAGTTACATATGCACCATGCTCAAGACAAAGGATCGTAAAACTTTCCCTCTGAAAGCTGAAGGTGTGATTGGCTCACAAGAAGATAAAGGCCATTGTCAGAGTGACCTCCCTCTCTGTTTTCTTCTTCCACTGGTTGCTGTTCGTGTGTCAGTCAGTTTCAATCAGTCAGTTTCAAAAATAAAAGCAAAAAGATTGAATTCAATATTTAGTGATAATATAGTGTAGTGAGAGATTTATAACTTTTTATGCATTTTTTGGCTGGCTGGTCATGTGTCATGTTTGCCCGAGAACAGACCGGTCAAAGTATGTGTGATGGGTAGTTTTAGTGTTTAGGGGTCGGGTTAGTGTGTGTGTGATGGGAAGTTTTAGTGTTTAGGTGTTGGGTTAGTGTGTGTGTGTGATGGGTAGTTTTAGGGGTCGGGTCACTGTGATGGGTAGTTTTACGGGTCGGGTTAGTGTGTGTGTGTGATGGGTAGTTTTAGGGGTTGGGTTAGTGTGTGTGTGATGGGTAGGTTTAGGGGTTGGGTTAGTGTGTGTATGATGGATAGTTTTAGGAGTTGGGTTAGTGTGTGTGTGATGGGTAGTTTTAGGAGTTGGGTTAGCATGTGTGATGGGTAGGTTTAGGGGTTGGGTTAGCTTGTGTGATGGGTAGTTTTAGGGGTTGGGTTAGTGTGTGTGTGTGATGGGTAGGTTTAGGAGTTGGGTTAGTGTGTGTGTGATGGGTAGTTTTAGGAGTTGGGTTAGTGTGTGTGTGATGGGTAGTTTTAGGAGTTGGGTTAGCATGTGTGATGGGTAGTTTTAGGGGTTGGGTTAGCTTGTGTGATGGGTAGTTTTAGGGGTTGGGTTAGTGTGTGTGTGTGATGGGTAGGTTTAGGGGTTGGGTTAGCATGTGTGATGGGTAGTTTTAGGAGTTGGGTTAGTGTGTGTGTGTGATGGGTAGGTTTTAGGGGTCGGGTTAGTGTGTGTGTGTGATGGGTAGTTTTAGGAGTTGGGTTAGCATGTGTGATGGGTAGTTTAGGGTTGGGTTAGTGTGTGTGTGATGGGTAGTTTTTGGGGTTGGGTTAGTGTGTGTGATGGGTAGTTTTAGGGGTTGGGTTAGTGTGTGTGTGTGATGGGTAGTTTTAGGGGTTGGGTTAGTGTGTGTGTGATGGGTAGTTTTAGGGGTTGGGTTAGTGTGTGTGTGTGATGGGTAGTTTTAGGGGTTGGGTTAGTGTGTGTGTGATGGGTAGTTTAGGGGTTGGGTTAGTGTGTGTGTGATGGGTAGTTTTAGGGGTTGGGTTAGTGTGTGTGTGTGATGGGTAGTTTTAGGGGTTGTGTTAGTGTGTGTGTGATGGGTAGTTTTAGGGGTTGGGTTAGTGTGTGTGTGATGGGTAGTTTAGGGGTTGGGTTAGTGTGTGTGTGATGGGTAGTTTTAGGGGTTGGGTTAGTGTGTGTGTGTGATGGGTAGTTTTAGGGGTCGGGTTAGTGTGTGTGTGATGGGTAGGTTTAGGGGTTGGGTTAGTGTGTGTGTGATGGGTAGTTTAGGGGTTGGGTTAGTGTGTGTGTGATGGGTAGTTTAGGCGTTGGGTTAGTGTGTGTGTGATGGGTAGTTTAGGGGTTGGGTTAGTGTGTGTGTGATGGGTAGTTTAGGGGTTGGGTTAGTGTGTGTGTGATGGGTAGTTTAGGGGTTGGGTTAGTGTGTGTGTGATGGGTAGTTTTACGGGTCGGGTTAGTGTGTGTGTGTGATGGGTAGTTTTAGGGGTTGGGTTAGTGTGTGTGTGATGGGTAGTTTTTGGGGTTGGGTTAGTGTGTGTGTGTGTGTGTGATGGGTAGTTTTAGGGGTTGGGTTAGTGTGTGTGTGATGGGTAGTTAAGGGGTTGGGTTAGTGTGTGTGTGATGGGTAGTTTTAGGGGTTGGGTTAGTGTGTGTGTGATGGGTAGTTTTAGGGGTTGGGTTAGTGTGTGTGTGTGTGTGATGGGTAGTTTTAGGGGTTGGGTTAGTGTGTGTGTGATGGGTAGTTAAGGGGTTGGGTTAGTGTGTGTGTGATGGGTAGTTTTAGGGGTTGTGTTAGTGTGTGTGTGATGGGTAGTTTAGGGGTTGGGTTAGTGTGTGTGTGATGGGTAGTTTAGGGGTTGGGTTAGTGTGTGTGTGATGGGTAGGTTTAGGGGTTGGGTTAGTGTGTGTGTGATGGGTAGGTTTAGGGGTTGGGTTAGCATGTGTGATGGGTAGTTTTAGGGGTTGGGTTAGTGTGTGTGTGATGGGTAGTTTAGGGGTTGGGTTAGTGTGTGTGTGATGGGTAGTTTAGGGGTTGGGTTAGTGTGTGTGTGATGGGTAGTTTTAGGGGTTGGGTTAGTGTGTATGTGATGGGTAGGTTTAGGGGTTGGGTTAGTGTGTGTGTGATGGGTAGGTTTAGGGGTTGGGTTAGTGTGTGTGTGATGGGTAGGTTTAGGGGTTGGGTTAGTGTGTGTGTGATGGGTAGTTTAGGGGTTGGGTTAGTGTGTGTGTGATGGGTAGTTTTAGGGGTTGGGTTAGTGTGTGTGTGATGGGTAGTTTTAGGGATTGGGTTAGTGTGTGTGTGATGGGTAGTTTTAGGGGTTGGGTTAGTGTGTGTGTGATGGGTAGTTTTTGGGGTTGGGTTAGTGTGTGTGTGATGGGTAGTTTTAGGGGTTGGGATAGTGTGTGTGTGATGGGTAGTTTTAGGGGTTGGGTTAGTGTGTGTATGATGGGTAGTTTTAGGGGTTGGGTTAGTGTGTGTGTGATGGGTAGTTTTAGGGGTTGGGTTAGTGTGTGTGTGTGATGGGTAGTTTTAGGGGTTGGGTTAGTGTGTGTGTGTGATGGGTAGTTTTAGGGGTTGGGTTAGTGTGTGTGTGTGATGGGTAGTTTTAGGGGTTGGGTTAGTGTGTGTGTGATGGGTAGTTTTAGGGGTTGGGTTAGTGTGTGTGTGATGGGTAGTTTTAGGGGTTGGGATAGTGTGTGTGTGATGGGTAGTTTTAGGGGTTGGGTTAGTGTGTGTGTGATGGGTAGGTTTAGGGGTTAGGTTAGTGTGTGTGTGTGATGGGTAGTTTTAGGGGTTGGGTTAGCATGTGTGATGGGTAGTTTTAGGGGTTGGGTTAGTGTGTGTGTGATGGGTAGGTTTAGGGGTTGGGTTAGTGTGTGTGTGATGGGTAGTTTTAGGGGTCAGGTTAGTGTGTGTGTGATGGGTAGTTTTAGGGGTTGGGATAGTGTGTGTGTGATGGGTAGTTTTAGGGGTTGGGTTAGTGTGTGTGTGTGATGGGTAGGTTTAGGGCTTAGGTTAGTGTGTGTGTGTGATGGGTAGTTTTAGGGGTTGGGTTAGCATGTGTGATGGGTAGTTTTAGGGGTTGGGTTAGTGTGTGTGTGATGGGTAGTTTTAGGGGTCGGGTTAGTGTGTGTGTGATGGGTAGTTTTAGGGGTTGTGTTAGTGTGTGTGTGATGGGTAGTTTTAGGGGTTGGGTTAGTGTGTGTGTGTGTGTGTGTGATGGGTAGTTTTAGGGGTTGGGTTAGCTTGTGTGATGGGTAGTTTTAGGGGTCGGGTTAGTGTGAGTGTGATGGGTAGTTTTAGGGGTTGTGTTAGTGTGTGTGTGTGTGTGTGTGATGGGTAGTTTTAGGGGTTGGGTTAGCTTGTGTGATGGGTAGTTTTAGGGGTTGTGTTAGTGTGTGTGTGATGGGTAGTTTTAGGGGTCGGGTTAGTGTGTGTGTGATGGGTAGTTTTAGGGGTTGGGTTAGTGTGTGTGTGATGGGTAGTTTTAGGGGTTGTGTTAGTGTGTGTGTGTGATGGGTAGTTTTAGGGGTTGGGTTAGTGTGTGTGTGATGGGTAGTTTTAGGGGTCGGGTTAGTGTGTGTGTGATGGGTAGTTTTAGGGGTTGGGTTAGTGTGTGTGTGATGGGTAGTTTTAGGGGTTGGGTTAGTGTGTGTGTGATGGGTAGTTTTAGGGGTTGGGTTAGCTTGTGTGATGGGTAGTTTTAGGGGTTGGGTTAGTGTGTGTGTGATGGGTAGTTTTAGGGGTTGGGTTAGTGTGTGTGTGATGGGTAGTTTTAGGGGTTGGGTTAGTGTGTGTGTGATGGGTAGTTTTAGGGGTTGGGTTAGCTTGTGTGATGGGTAGTTTTAGGGGTCGGATTAGTGTGTGTGTGATGGGTAGTTTTAGGGGTCGGGTTAGTGTGTGTGTGATGGGTAGTTTTAGGGGTTGGGATAGTGTGTGTGTGATGGGTAGTTTTAGGGGTTGGGTTAGTGTGTGTATGATGGGTAGTTTTAGGGGTTGGGTTAGTGTGTGTGTGATGGGTAGTTTTAGGGGTTGGGTTAGTGTGTGTGTGATGGGTAGTTTTAGGGGTTGGGTTAGCTTGTGTGATGGGTAGTTTTAGGGGTCGGATTAGTGTGTGTGTGATGGGTAGTTTTAGGGGTCGGGTTAGTGTGTGTGTGATGGGTAGTTTTAGGGGTTGGGATAGTGTGTGTGTGATGGGTAGTTTTAGGGGTTGGGTTAGTGTGTGTATGATGGGTAGTTTTAGGGGTTGGGTTAGTGTGTGTGTGATGGGTAGTTTTAGGGGTTGGGTTAGTGTGTGTGTGATGGGTAGTTTTAGGGGTTGGGATAGTGTGTGTGTGATGGGTAGTTTTAGGGGTTGGGTTAGTGTGTGTATGATGGGTAGTTTTAGGGGTTGGGTTAGTGTGTGTGTGATGGGTAGTTTTAGGGGTTGGGTTAGTGTGTGTGTGATGGGTAGTTTTAGGGGTTGGGTTAGTGTGTGTGTGATGGGTAGTTTTAGGGGTTGGGTTAGCTTGTGTGATGGGTAGTTTTAGGGGTCGGATTAGTGTGTGTGTGATGGGTAGTTTTAGGGGTCGGGTTAGTGTGTGTGTGTGATGGGTAGTTTTAGGGGTTGTGTTAGTGTGTGTGTGATGGGTAGTTTTAGGGGTTGGGTTAGTGTGTGTGTGATGGGTAGTTTTAGGGGTTGGGTTAGTGTGTGTGTGATGGGTAGTTTTAGGGGTTGGGTTAGTGTGTGTGTGATGGGTAGTTTTAGGGGTCGGGTTAGTGTAGGGGGAGAGAATATAAAGTTTGTACAGCATAAAAATCATTATGTCTACGGAAAGTCCCCATAAAACATGGAAACCCAATGTGTGTGTGTGTATGTTTTGATAAAAGTTTAGAAAGGTACACATAATTTGATGGTGTTTTCTTGGCCAATAACAAGATGAATTTATATTTTGGCAGTGAAACAAACGGCTCATTTCACAATGTCCCAGTGTGCTTTTCTGTTGTTTGAGCATTAATCTTTACAAATACAACTTTTGTCTAATATTCTCCTAAAAAGTTGAGAATGTTTTTCTCTTTTCCTTTGAGGAAAGCATGAAACAGCTGTTTCTATGAGCCATGTATTAGGCATGTCTATGAGTAATGTTTCAGGTTGTGAATGTGAACAGGCCATTGTTTGGGGTTTGCTATTGTCTGGGACTGTATATAACATGAGAAGTCCTCCTATATTACATGACAAGTCCTCGTCCCGGGAACCCGTCAAACACACAGATGTGTGTAGGAGCTAGTGTGGCTGTGGTGCTGAGGATCTGTCTACACTTGCTCATGTCAGCTCTCCTTTGAATTATTACCATAGTGCATCTGTGGCTCTTTCAGTGGTCATCAATATACGTCATAAATCTCTCTACTGACTTTGAAGTTTTTGACTTGAAGCACTGGGGGTTTAGATTGTAGCTTTGTACATTTCAAAGCACTTATTTAATTAGGTTTGTATCCTGTGGAAACAGTTGCTAAGGAATTAGTGTTAACGCTGCATACTGTGTCTTGGGATACCAATGATTAATCAACGGTCGATTAATTGTCGATACTAATTTAATCTGTAAAATCAGTCGATATCAAGAAGTATCGCGATACATGTTAAATCTTTATTTCTTTTAAGTCTAAAAAGGCACATTTTTGCTCCTAAGTAAAATTTGTCGAAACCAGACCATTATTTTTTAGCCTGACTTCGTCATACTCATATTCTAGTGAGAATATGAGTCTGAATCTGCTCCGTAGGGCTTTGATTATGAGGCGTTTCTTAACTGAACCAGGGAAAAAAATCTCTGCACTCAATTGGATAGTCGGACAGACCTACAACCAATCAGAGCAACGCAGTAACTCAACAACTTTGCATAGCGCAGTTTTCAACTACAGAACTTACTTATTTTAGAAGGAAAATAACGAGTGTTGCTTCTTTTACTTACTTCTCATGAGTGCGGCCAAAGGAGAAACCACAACGACCGCAAGCTTTTCATTACGTCCCATCTTCTTAGCGACCGTCAGAGCCAGCTGATAAGTTACACTTTTGCCGAATCAAGTCAAAGATATCTTTCCGATCGACAAATGCCTTGATTGTAGTTTTCTGTTTGTCTAATAAAATGAATGCGCTCTCGATTAATTTTAAAAATAGACATGACAGCGGGATCTATACATCTCAATTCTCCAGCTGCAGTCATCTTTGAGGGAAACCAGTTAAGCAATTTTTGATAACGTGATGATTACGTCCCTGAACCACTTTACACACCATTTACACACAAATTCGTTCTGCTCGTGTTTCATGAATGAGACCCATTGTATGAAAAGTTACAAAATCTTATTCCACTGAGATGAAGGGAAGTTTTTATTAAGTAAAAGTCGATTGGGGTTGTATAGACCCCATGACCCGATTGAGGGCTACAACCATGCATATATCTCTTCAATACCTTAGTAAAATGTAACTATATGTTTTCTATGGTATTTGTATGAAAAACAGGAGCATAAATACATTTAGTATAAAATAATGCACAAATGCATTTTACTAAATGCTAATTAAATCCCATTACTCCTTTAAAGGTGCTCTAAGCGATGTCGGGTGACGTGACTTGTTGAGGTTTAAAGTATTTTCAAACAAAACGGAGGCTAGATAGACCCTCCCCTCGTCTTCATCTGTCCTGACCCCCCAAACCCCACCCCCAGGGCCTTCTGGTCAGTTATTGGCTGGAACAGTTTGTTATGTTTCATGGAGCGGTTGCCGCAGTTTGTTTTTGTTGCCATTTGTGGAGCCTGGGTTGTCTATATAGACCCATCATCTGTATGTGACAAAAAATGTTTGGGCCTAAAAAACGTGTGACATCACTTAGAGCACCTTTAATGAATGTCTACAATAATAATATAATACAATTCCGTATCCCACATTTCTGCCACGATACAGTAAAGGTGAATGATGGTGATTTGTAGATTGAAAAGGCGTTATCGTTCGTTGCGCACAGTGTATCTTCATCTGGCTTTAACCCTCAGGTGCTCTTCGTTTCGGAGTCACACTTGTTATCCTCCCGGTCAAAAGTGACCGGACACCTAAAAATTAAATTTCCTCCATCCCAGTAAAACCAATGCAATTTATTTTTGTTCTATAATATTTATTCTTTCTAATTTAGTATTTTGAGACAATTTGATTCAATTTATTAATATTTATGCAATATTTATGGTCTATTTTTGCCATGGAAAATATATATATTTTTCTATATATATATATATATATATATTATTTTTTTCAAAAAATTATTAATGCAGTATTTTAGTTTAATATAGAGTCTAGACCTTCAGGAAAAAAAATATTTTTTGAAGAAAATTAGCACCATCTGGTTACAGTGTAGAGAAAAAGCGTAGAATCATGGTGTAACCACTAGATGACATGTACAGCTCTCTATGGAGAGGCATGTGAGTTCCCCAGATGTTTATGAACACATTTTTTTTTTTTTTTTTTTTTTGGTGGATTTGAATGTATGGTTGAAACAATCTCACGATTGTTTCAAAAAAACGATTTTTATAAAAAAAAAATGTAAAAAAATACATTAAAATTTGTGAATTTTTGTGTTTTTGTCAATTTCCCATTCATGGGGGTCATTTTTGATCAAAGACCACAAGTGTGACTATTTTTTTAAGACCACTTAGCATGCTCAGATCATGACCTCAATTTTTTTGTGTGTTCACATACCAAATGCCATAAAAGTCACCAAGTTTCGTAACATTACGATGAAGCTGTGATTTTTAAAAATTCAAAACATACTTTTTGTAATCAAAATTTATTGGTGTTTTTGTGTATAAAAATGTTTGTATGTGTGTGTTTGTGGGTGGGTTTGTCTGTTTTACACTCTTGATGTTGTACAGTGTCACCCCTTTCCTGCGGTGCACTTTTTTTTAAGAATTGTGGCCGATTTGTAGATTGCACGTACAAAAATTCAGACAATTTAATTTTTTTTTGCCAATTTCCCATTCATTTCCTATGGGGGTCATTTTTGACCAAAGACCACAAGTGTGACTATTTTTTTAAGACCACTTAGCATGCTCAGATCATGACCTCAATTTTTTTTGTATTCACAAACCCAATGCCATAAAAGTCACCAAGTTTCGTAACATTCCGATGAAGCTGTGATTTTTAACATTTCAAAACAGTCAGAAATGACCGAAGAGCACCTGAGGGTTAAACTAGCTTAAAACCCAGACATATTTAAGTTCTTCGCTGAAACCAGGCGCTGGATCTCAGTGTTGTTTAGTGATCGCGAGACTGAGACTGGCCAGTGAGGAATCGCGTCTGCTATGTAAGTTAACACTGTTTCGTTCCACTTTTACCGCATTGTTTCGAAATCCATTGCGTTTAGTTAATTTTAAGGAATACATTCCTTAATCTGTATTTCATTTGTATTTATTTATTTGCACACGATTCTATCAGTTAAACAATATGTTGAAGTTGTATGTTGTCATTTGCTGACCTCGAGGCGTTACCCGCGTAAATCAAGCGAAAGTGTCGAGAGAATTCATGCACACAGCAAACATGTGCAAGTGAGTCAAACACAACATGATCAAATGACATTTCTCAAGTCTTTGCCAAAACCAGGTGTAAATAATCAGTGTCAGCATGAATTCAGTCTGTCAAAGCTCATGCTTCACATCCTTCTGAAGATAGATTACTTTTTTTATTTGGCTGCAAAATGTCTAGTATGTCCAACTTTATCTGCATACATGCAGTACTCGTGTGGGGCGATTATATTCGATCCCAGATTGCACAAGTCTATTTGAGGTGATGTTTACATCTGGAAGACGCAATTTTAAGAGTGTTTGTTTCCTGTCAGATGTCAAATAGACGTTTAGAAGACGTCTCGAAGATGCAATGATTTAGAATGCATGTTAAACTGACATCTTCTAAACGTCTATTTGACATCTGACAGGAGACGTCCTATAGACTTATTGCAGATGAGCAAAAACTCTTAAAATTACGTCAATCAAATAGACTTGTGCTATCTGGGATGTTACAAATGATATTAGTTAACACGAATAAACTCTATAGTATTTATCTTAATGTTAATTCAACATTTCCTCTTTTTTTTAATCAATTTTTTTTTTTTTTTATAAAATAGAATTTAACAAAGATTAATAAATGTTGTAAAAATAAAACGACTCTCTGTCAGGTCATGTTACTAAATACATTAATAACTAAAGAAAACCAATGAGACCATTTCTGATCTGCTGATATTATGCTGACAACTGAATGTTTCACATTGCCTGCAGGTCACATCCGCTCTTACTCTGGAAAAATATTTCTGCTTTTGTGACGGTGGAACCGTTTCCTGTTTCCCTGCAGGCTTTCTCCAAAGGACATGAGGGTTAGATCCCTCCAGGAGCTGGACATCTATGGTTCCTCTCTCCTCTCATCCCACGGCAAAGGGACTCGTTCCTGTTCCTGATCCCCAGACCTCCCCCTCCCCGAGTCTTTCCCTAATTCATGACCCAGCAGGATGCATCATCATCTGTGCGAGCTCTCTCTGAGCGTCTCCTCATAGCCTCGCACAAGGGCCAAGCGGAGCATGTGGTTCAGCTCATCAACAAAGGGGCCAAGGTAGCCGTTACCAAGGTCAGTGTGATGCGTTAGTAATCTTAGTTCTATAGTAGGGTCTAGAAGTCATTATATTATAATTGTACATAGGTTCTATACACTTCTATACAGGTCTTGGTGTTAATGTACATCTGAAGACCTTGGTCCTTCAAAACGCTTGTCCTAGTAGGGTGGAGGGAGCCTATCCCAGCATCGTGAGCCGAAGGAAGGGATGCCCGCCTTGACAAATGCGCACCTGTGAAGTCCCATCCCAGACAGCAAACTGACATTGAATCAACGTGGAAACGACGTCTCTCATGACTGAAACAACGTTGATTTTGCTCATCGAATTAACGTTGAACCAACGTCAGACGCGGCATTCTTCAAAACTAAATGAAAATCGAAAATTGGTTTGCTTTCATAACGTTGAAACAATGTTGATTTCAAGTTGATTTTCCGTTAGTTTTGAAAGAATGACGCGTCTGACGTTGGTTCAACGTTAATTCGATGAGCAAAACAATGTCAGATCAACGTTGCTTCGATGTCATATTTCCACGTTGATTCAATGTCAGTTTGCTATCTGGGATTTGTGATATTAGGCATCAAAAGGCTCTCGAGAGCCCTCTTTGTGTCTGTTCCCTCGATTAGGGCTGCACGATATTGAAGAAAAATGCGATACGATGCAAGGAGCAGATCCAGTCAGATGATAAAATCTATTTTTATTTTCTCCCCACCAGACATAGCTACTAGAGCCAGACCGATATATCGGCCGATATTAGGCATTTTCCATAATATCGGTATCGGTGGTTATAATGGCTGATAAATGAATATTTAAAAAATAAAATAAAAATGGACGAAACACGCTTCAATCATCTCTCCTTGGCCTGTTATATTGAAAATGTATGTTTTTCCATTTGCAGTATGATGTTACCTATTGCTAAATTATGGCTCATCATAGATTAGCTAACCACAAAGCTAGCTAATGCCAATATCATCAGTGGAAGACCGCTAACGTTAACATTAATGAGCTTGGAAACCACAATGAACTTTTTCTGCCTGAATAAAGTAATGATTACTGTATTTATAACTAGCATATCTCTAGTTACAGTCCCTGCATTGTAAAATGTAAGTTATACTTGCGAGGAGTGAACATTTAGACATAGAGAAAAACTATCAAACGTATCTTGTGCAGAAAAGTTAGCTTTTCTTTTACACGTGATGTGTGTGAAATCCAACAGTATTTAATAAAAAAAAAAATCGGCCGATATATCGGATTTTAAAACCCAAAAATATTTGTATCGGTATCGGCCTTCAAAATCCTTTATCGGTCGGGCTCTAATAGCTACATATGAAACATGTCTATCATATCTAGTGTGAGAGCACATGCACATATCGTTCTGAACATACACGTCAGGAAATCGTTAATCTCAATACAAACACAAAGAGCAAAGAAAGTGCTGCAGTGCCTCGGGCGTCGCGCTCGTAGATGCAGTCTCAGATGAAAGTCTTAATGGCTTTTAATAGTTTATGGAGAGGAAGTTGTGTGAAGAGCTGATGTTAGTCTGCCTCTGGTCTTGCCTGATGTGTTGAGGCCTGTCGCGCCACACAAACAGCGCCCAGGAGACGCTCTTGAGCCTCCACTGAGGTCACGCCGCTCCAGTTCGGCTTGACCGGTGAGAGAAAGGTGCGATTGTTGCGTTTGGGTCCCTTTATGCTCTGATTTAAAGGGGTCATGAACTGGCTTTTTAAATTTTATTATATTGTTGTCTGAGGTCAATTTATGACATTCGCTTGGTTTTTGCATTCAAAAACATCAAAGACTATTTTGTACCCAAGTTGTGAGCCTTCCTGAAAAACGGTCGGTTTTTATGGGCGTGTCGCACTGAAGACTTGGAAATAAACGCCCACTGCTGTGAGTGGAGAACAGTTTTGCATATTACAATGAGTTTCAACTCACCCGTCGGTGCACGTGGGGGAAAACGTCCAATGTTGTCAAATGGCAACCGGATTCGCCCATACATGTTCGGCCCAGAGTCCGTGTGTTTCACAATTCCTGTCAGAGCCAATATAGTCGGCACAGCACCGTTCTTTACTGTTAATCGGTCTGCAAATCCAGTCTTGTTTACAAAACAATCCTCAGTGAAATGAAGCGAACAGACGACGATGTTTTACCCTCATCAGCTGGAACGTCATTAAAAATAAAGTTTATCCATGCAGTCCTATTGGAATCCACAGGAAGCTTATAAGCTTCGATATGTAGACCGATTAATCGGTCGGTCGGATTTGGCATTTTTTAACATAATCGGCATCGGCCAATATCAACCCAGATAGCAAACTGACATTGAATCAACGTGGAAACGACGTCTCTCAATGACATTGAAACAACGTTGATTTTGCTCATCGAATTAACGTTGAACCAACGTCAGACGCGGCATTCTTCAAAGCTAAATGAAAATCGAAAATTGGTTTGCTTTCATAACGTTGAAACAACGCGTTGATTTCAAGTTGATTTTCCGTTAGTTTTGAAAGAATGACGCGTCTGACGTTGGTTCAACGTTAATTCGATGAGCAAATCAATGTCAGATCAACGTTGTTTCGATGTCATATTTCCACGTTGATTCAATGTCAGTTTGCTATCTGGGAAAGTATATCAAGCCGATTATTAGGCAGGCACATCTGTGGGCAGCCTAGTGTTGTCGTGGAGCACGTGTTTGACGCACGCTGCCGCCAGTGTCATTTTCCAGCCGAGTGAGCAGCAGACCTAAATATGAACGTAAATATGTTCAGGCACAACACTGACCGTTAGTTAGTAGCTGGATTAAACATGGTTAAATGCTGGCCAAACAGTGTAAAGTGTGACTGTATTTCACTGTAGACTAAAAGGTCCAACAGCGGACGGACGGACGGTGCGTTGTGGTGCATTTGAAGTTTTTGTAAATGATCATTTTCCCATCTGGTGGTTGTTTTTTGTCGTTCAACAGCAATTTACTAGTGAAATACGTTATTGTTAGAAGTTAAATTAAATAAAATATGAATAAATCTTATATACTGTATAAAAAATTAAATCATTTAAAGTTTTTTTTCTCCTTTTTTGTGATAATTAGGTTATGTCCATTTGTCTTTGTCCATCAACAAACAAACAAACAAACAAAACAAACAAACAAAAGAGAAAGTTTGTCTATGTTAAGTAATTATCATTTCTTTTACATTTTATATTTCATAGAGCAAATATCGGCCAAAATAAATCGGCAGCATTGCCTGGATTGGCCTGGATTTCAAAAGATCGGTATCGGTTATCGGTGTGAAAAAAACCATATTGGTCGACCTCTAGTTACATGATCTAGTGGCTCAATCAGAAAACATGCCTAAAAAAAAGAGACAATATACTAAACAGTAAGTAGAAACAATGTACAGTATTGGGGATATGCATGTTCATTTATAGTTTGTATTTGTTGAATTTATAAAGAACAGTCGTGTGTGTTTTTCCTATGGCCTGTGCTTTTGCATGTGGCTGACTTCAACATTCTTTTGAGCAATAAAACAGTCTTATCAGATGATTTCTCTTCACTTTCCAAGGCAAGCAGAGGCCTGGTCCTCCAACTCTGTGTGCAATTCGGGGGTCGTCCCATACAGCTCTTACACAGTTAGTTTGTTGGGTAAAGTGTTTTAAAGACGAGGCTATTTGTTAAGGAGTACTTCACTTTAAAAAAAAACAAAAAAAAAAACTTTTGCTGATAATTTGTGTGTCATCTAAGATGTCCATGTCATTTTTTCTTCAGTTGAAAAGAAATGAAGGTTTTTGATGAAAACATTCCAGGATTTTTCTCCATATAATGGACTCCAATGGGAACCAAACGGTTCAAGGTCCAAATGAGTTTCACTGCAAACTGTTCAAAGGGCTTTAAACGATTCCAGACGATGAATAAGGGTCTCATCAAGCGAAACGATTGCTCATTTAATAAATAAATAACAAAGTTTAAGTTTTATAAGCACAAATGCTTGCTTTGCTCTGTTCTGTGATGAGCGTTCGTGACTCTCGAAATGTACAAATCTTTTTTCGAGTCATGAATCGAAGGGTCCTAGATAAGACCCTTATTCATCGTCTGGAATCGTTTAAAGCCGTTTAAAGCTGCACTGAAACTGTCATTTGGACCTTGAACCGTTTGGTTCCCATTGAAGTCCATTATATGTAGAAAAATCCTGGAATGTTTTCATCAAAAACCTTAATTTCTTTTCATCTTGGATGACATGGGGGTGAGTAAATTATCAGCAAAGTTGTTTAAAAGTGAACTACTCCTTTAAATGTAACACATATTTGTTCATCTAATTTCTCTCATCAGTACAGACTATAGACTCACTGGAAAAAGTGGCATGAACCAGTTTAATGGGGTCGGTAACAACATTATCAGTTTATTGCACCAGTACTGGTAATTGAGAGGTAAGCATTAATGTAAATGTAAGGCTAAGTTATTATATTCTGACAGTTGGGACAGAGTGTTTTTCCAGACAGGCTCATGAATTCGCCATGAATCGGAAGTTGTTATAGTCTTTCCCTATTGTGTCAGATATTAAAGTTTAACAGCTTCTGGAACAAGAGCAAATGTGGACTGGGCATTGGGAATTGATTGGCTGGTTGGATGGTATTGGTGGATCTCATGTGAGTGACAGGTTGCCCCGCCCTCATCAGAGAAGAGATGAGCCGAAAGACTGAGGGGAAGATATTTTAAAGACTATATATAATTGATGTATAATTTATAATATATTTATTCACAATAGTAATGTAAAGTCACCTTATTGAATTCCTGAAACAAAGGTAGGGTCTGTTTCCTTCAATCAGAGAGCATTTGAACAGAACAGACTTCACACAGGAGGGAAACTAAGAGCCTGCTCTATAATTCACACCAGTCTGGGCGTTTTATTGAAAGGAACACAATAGTTATTTCAGACATCGTGATAATGCAACACATAATGTTGCCGTTAATGCAGCATAGAGCCAGACCGATATATCGGCAGGCCGATATTATCCCGATATTATCGGCCGATATTTGGCATTTTCCAAACTATCGGTATCGGCAGTTATAATGGCCGATAAATGAATATTTCAAAAATAAAATAAAAACTGAGGCCAGAGGGCACTCTACACCGTCCCTTTTGGTAACACTCGTATATCGCAAAAAGCTACTATTTTGTGTTTATCCATGGCAGTTCGACTTCACACACATACACACGCGCGCGCTCTGAGCCAGTGGACGCGCACTGTTATGAATGCACGTTTCGACTTTAATCTCGAAATGCTAGATTTTTTTTTTTTTTTTTACTGACTTTTTTTTTTTTTTTTGGTTGCAGTTCAGGGCTTCCGTAGTTAAGGAAGTTTTTAAAAGAATTTTTTTTTTTTTTGAAATATTTTGATTACATAAAGGAACAAATGACCAAACACCTGGAATATTCTTAATAGATCTTGATCTTCACATCTGCACCTGCATGAAACATGACAAAAATGAACAGCCACTCAAACCAAAGTAGTCAAATGTATATATTTACAAATGTTGGTGAGTTTGGACTAGGGCTGCAACTAACGATTATTTTGATAATCGATTAATCGGACGATTATTTTTTCGATTAATCGATTAATCGGATAAAAAATTATATTTCATTTTTTGTTTATTATAACAAAATAAAACCCTAAAAACCACACTCTTTTGTGTGTTAAACAATCTACGTAATACAGATAACTTCATTATAAAGAAAAACAACAAATAAAAAAAATATATATGACCATAACCTATGACAAAAATGCTATTGTAAACTATATTAGTGGATAACTCAGCAAAACTTAGCCTAGAAATATCACAAGTGCACAATAATTTTATAAAATCTAAACATTTAGTGAAAAAAACATTCCTTAGTGGGGAACAAATAAGAGACAATAAGTGTAGCACTAACTCTGGTAAAACGTACACATTGCTATTTGTATTGTTGTTATACATTCATGAAAAACATCGTAAAATCAGATGCACAGCTGTTTTAAAGCTGTTTAGTGAGGAAGCAAAATATAATAGATAGGACAGAACAAGAAAGGCTATTAATAAGCTTTCATTGCGCTAAAAAGTATTATGACATGATCATGAAAGAGCTGCACAGAGTGCAAATGCGCATCGCGAGCACTGAATGACGCGCTTGAAGCAACACGGAGTCACTGGGCGGCGCGCAGCTCTTCAGTGTCCGCCGCATTAAAGTTAAAAGCACCAAGGAAAGAGAAAGACATATTGACGGTGTATACAGTATCTATGCAATAGTTTATTAAGCCTTTTCTTTTAACAGTTTTAAATTTCAGTTAGGCTACTGTGCACGTGAAGAACAATTATACTGCGCCGACTCTACTATAGTGTTGTGATCTAACAGACACTCAGTAGAAAGTGATTAAGTTACAGCAATAAAAGTCTAGCAAGATAGAAAAACCATCATAGACCTTTATCTACGGATCAATTATAATAATAACATTGAATCATTGGAAAGAGATCATCATGTTAACTGTTGTAACGCGACGCGCTGTTGAATGACTGACAGCCGCAGTGGAGGGAAAAGCTTAGGTTAACTTGAATTTAATGACTTAAATATACATTTCTATCTCACATTATACTATAGTATGGCTTCATAAAGTATACACGATTAACGTAGGTCACCTATTTTGGTTTCAAAACGGCGAATTTACCGAAAGGTGAATGATTTTCGTGTGCTGCATATTGATAGCGGTTTCCTGATGACCGCAAATTAGTTCAAACTCACTGAATCAAGAGTGCGCATGCGAGACAGAAGATAATGTGCTCCAAACTGTCCGTGTTGTGCGCGCGAGACAGGGTAGAGCGGCGAGGGAGAGAGACTGCATGTGCGCCTCATGAAGCGCATGTAAGAAGCGCATGTTCCGTAAACAATCCCCGTGACGTAATCAGACCAACTAATCGATAATGACATTCGTTGACAACGATTTTCATAATCGATTATAATCGATTTTATCGATTAGTTGTTGCAGCCCTAGTTTGGACTTGAGAATGCACTACATAATAAGAACGGCCTCTCTAATACGTGACGTTTGTTTGCAAAAAAAAGGCCAGGGCCTTCGTGCCTTGTTTGATACAGCAGCCAGAACACACACACACACTGTGTGAAATGAGTATTATCTGTTACGTAAGTCACTTTCTCTTCGTGACAGTCTCCTGACCGCAGTCCTCTGGGAGATTAATCAGTGCTAAAACGCTAGAAAAGAGGACTGATGATGTCATATGTGACTGCTACTAGATCACATTTTTATTTACTCTCGCTCATCGTGAGACTGGGATTGTGCAGGTCACTCTTCTGTTTCGGCCCACACTCATTCACTGGCTTGCCCTCCATAGCTGTTAAAGTCTGTCTGTGTGTGTTTGAGTGCCTGATTGTGTGTGTGTGTTGTTTTCTTGCAGAATGGCAGAACACCTCTGCATTTGGCTGCCTATAAAGGCCACATTGCTGTTGTGAGGATTCTGCTCGCTGCTGGATGTGACCTGGATATTCAAGATGATGTGAGTATAAAATGCATTTTCTCGTAAAAACAAACCTATCATTGATGACGTGTGCCGTCGCTAGGTTTTCCATTGGACAAAGTCACTGTTGAATCTAATCTTTATATAAAATTAAAAAAAACTTAAGGGGGGGGGGGGGGTTACTGCTTTTTTTTCTTTGCATGATTGTGTTTATGGGGTGCAATAAGTGTTTCTTTTTTAAAAAGTCTTATTTTTCATAAATTTCACCTTTATTGTAAGCCGCTTTCTCTTCTGTCATTTGAACGACTGGTCGACTTCCTGATTCTATGAAACCACTCCCTCAGAAACACGCTATGGGCTCAGATTGGTTAGTTTGGCCCGGTGTGTGGTGATTGGCTAAACTGTCGCTCACGTTGTCCGGAAGGTTAACGCCCATAGAGAGCCTAAGCCCCTCCCCTTCCAGTCGACCACCATGGGACCTTATTTCTGAAAAATATTGAATGGTAGACAATGGCGAGAGACAACAAATATTTTGATCTGGTTTGAATTGTGCTCTTAATTACACATATGATGTTTGTCAATTTAAAAGATACATTTTTAAGTAAAGAAAGTCGCAGTTTGATGTAAAACCGTTGAGGTATAAGACTGTGAAAATACGTAATTACAAAAACTACAAACCCCAAAGGCGCACAATTTCTCTCAATGAATGAAGCTAACTTTACTGAGGCTAATGTCTGTCATTGTTTCTGTAGTCTTACGTTATAATCGTAACGTTACGCCGTCATACCTGAGTGTTTTGTACCAGACTGCGCACACACGAGCAGCGCATCTCGCTTGTTGTTTCGCTTCCCGGGAGATGTAGTTCACAGAGCGATTTTCACATAAAACTAATTGTTACTCTTCTGTTTTATGACAAACTGCGACGTTTTTGACTTTCAGAATTATCTTTTAAATTGACAAACATCATATGTGTAATTGAGGGCACAGTTCAGACAGAATAAAAAGAAGAGTTGTCTCTCGCCATTGACTACCACACATATTTTTTTCCGAAATAAGGTCCCATGAGCCGGAAGCGGAGGGGATCAGAATCAGACCCGGAGAACCTTATCAACACACGGCTCTTACAAAACGTTTCTGAATGGTAATTTGCCTATATATATATATATATATATATATATATTATTATTATTATTATTTATTTATTTATTTATTTTACTTTATACTCGTTTGTTTTACACAAATAGCATCGAACTGACTGGCTACTATATACTCAAACAGTGTTGGCATTGGTTTACGTTCTTGATCGAATCGAAAAATAACACCATAAAGCATATATACATGAAAAATATATTTACAACATTAGTACTTTATACAAATTCAGGTCCATACAATTAAAAGAATAATTCACCCAGAAATGTACACCAGTTTCCTTGCAAACCCTCATGACTTTCTTTAGTGCAGCACAAAAGCAGATGTTTTGAGGAAAAGCATAAAAGCACCATAACTCACGCATTATACTCGGGTCAGAAGAGCGATGAGGAACAGAGCACAGCACGTTTATAGTTTTAGTATTTTTCCTTCGTATTTTGTCAGATGATGTTCCACAACACAAACCTTATCTGTGTTTTGGCAACCGTGCCTTTTTTTTTGTTTTTCTTTCTGCTCCAGAGAAAGAATCCTGATTTTACAGAAGATCCTGAAAACAGAGAAATGTTGATCTTAAACCGTGTGCCCTGCACTTCTACTGAATCTATCGCGCTACAGCAAACAAAATCATTTTTATACAGCATTTCTTTTCAAATAATTCAAAATCTGTTGTCGTGTTTTGACCAGAATCAGAAATCTGTTTTGTCCAAAACAAGATTGCTAAACTGATTGCTGTAACTGCACGGCTTGACGGATGTGTTGTTCTCCCTCAGGGTGACCAGACAGCCGTGCACAGAGCCGCTGTGGTGGGGAACACGGACGTCATCTCCGCGCTCGTTCAGGAAGGATGTGCACTTGATAGACAGGACAAGGTGCATATTTCTCATTCTCATATATGCTACAAATCACTTACTATAGCAGGAGTTGCACTGCTTTGTTTTCATTACTTTCACTGCACATATAATATATAAAGAATAAGGTATAGTAATCTGGTCAAATAACTGGAATATTGATTGGTGTAAATACTTTTATTGAGTGAGAAGGAGACCATGGAGTGACACGAGAGATGTGAAACTATCAAAAATATTGAATGGTAGTCAATGGCGAGAGACAACAAATATTTTGATCTCATTTGAATTGTGCCCTGAATTACACATATGATGTTTGTCAATTTAGAAGATACATTTTAAAGTAAAGAAAGTCGCAGTTTGATGTAAAACCATTGAGGTATAAGACTGTGAATTACAAAGACTACAAACCCCAAAGGCGCACATTTTCTCTCAATGAATGAAGCTAACTTTACTGAGGCTAATGGTGCGTTCTATTATTCATCCGTCTCGGAGATCCGAAACGGACGACAGACGTTGCCTAGCAACACGCCCCCTTTCCTCGGATTTCTCCTCTCGGACGTCGGACAACCGTGAGGACACCGAGCAAGAATTCCGTTTCGGAATTCAAGATGGCTGCGCCCTGTGTGACTTGTAAGAATGAATTGTTTTCATTGTTTTTGAACCGATTTGGTATTTTAAATGACGATTATAATCACTCGTATTACTGCGTCCCCTGTGGATATGGGAATCGGTTGTTGTGAGTGCAATTACTAACGTTGCTAGCGTTGCTAACAGAAGATTAACATGAAAAACTTTAAATAAAGTGAACATTTTCAAGTTCAAATGGCTGCGTTTTGATGAGGTGTAGTCATAATATGTTTATTTTAATGTAAGTGCCTGGTACTCGGCCAGTGCAACCATTACAACAGCTTTCTCCGACTCGGACAAGCAAAACATAATAGAACGCTTGAAACGTGGACGTGACGTCAAATCCGAGGTCCGAGTCGGTTCGTTGGGTATAATCATAGACATGTACACTAGACCTCACCTTGGCTACGGCAGTTCATTAGAACGAATGCGTCAATAGAGCCGCCATCTTGAAACAGGAGAGCCCCTCCACTTTAATGCATCAGCGTCAATGTAGTAGACACAGGTCTAACGCAAATAAAATCACCATAAATCATCATGAATGCGTTTTTCTTGTTTTTTTGGTTTGTTCCAACAGTCAGACATGTATTTATCATTGATTCCAGAAAGAAAGAAAACATTTTAATTTTTTTTTTTTTTTTTTAAAACATTCTTCCTAGTTCAGATTTCATCCGTGAACTTCATACGCTGCACAAAAGTCCGCCACCATCAATGAATTCGAAGTAAAGGCAGAGATAGCAGCATTACCTAGCTACTTCCTATGAAAAGACCCCTGTTCCAAGATGGCGGCGGTTTTGACGCATGCTTAGAACCCCCAGGTGAGGTCTAGTGTATATATCTATGGGGTATAATAGAACGCACCATAACGTCTGTCATTGTTTCTACAGTCTTACGTTATAATCGTAACGTTACGAGTGTTTTGTACCAGACTGCACACACACGAGCATCGCATCTCGTTTCGCTTCCCGGGAGATGTAGTTCACAGAGCGATTTTCACATAAAACTAAATGTTACTCTTCTGTTTTATGACAAACTGCGACGTTTTTGACTTTCAGAATTATCTTTTAAATTGACAAACATCATATGTGTAATTGAGGGCACAGTTCAGATGGAATAAAAAGATAAGTTGTCTCTCGCCATTGACTACCATTCATATTTTTTCCGAAATAAGGTCCCATGAGCCGGAAGCGGAGGGGCGGGACTTAGGCTCTCTATTGCAATATTTCCCCCGATTACAAGTTTTGGTAACACTTTACTTGAAGGGGTGTGCATGACACCTTCATAACCATGACATGACATATGCCATGAATATGAGGGAGGTTTTATGCATTTATGCGTTATAACAACTGTCATTAAGTGTCTTTCTCTCAGTGCAAATATATGACATTGTTTGAGATGTCTTTATGACAACTTCATAAACAAATACGTCTAACCTGTCAGTGTCTTTATCATGACAACGTGACATTACTAAGACAACATAAATTGTCATAAATATGCCATAAACATGATATATTATCAAACTTAAGAAACCACTTGGCTTTATGGGTAACATTACATTAAACTGTCATGTGGTTGGTTTAGACATTGGCTGTCATGAAGCCATTATAACTGTGTCATGAATATTTTTCGTGACCTTGATTACAGTGCTACTAATTGAATTTATCATTAAAAAGTTATAATGGCTTCATGACAGCCAATGTCAAAACCAACCACCTGACAGTTTAATGTAATGTTAACCAATAAAGCTAAGTGGTTTCTTAAGTTTGATCATTAATCTGCTATGTCATGTTAATGACATGTTTATGACAGGTTGTGTTGTCTTAGTAATGTCAAGTTGTCATTAGCAAGACACTTACAAGTTATGATGTATTGGTTGGTCAAGGTGTCATAACAAATACATCTCAAACAATGTCACATTTGCTTTAAAAATGTCATAATTGAGCGAATGCCACTTAAAGACAGTTGTCATAAACTATCTGATCTATATATATATATTATACATGAATGCATATATAGACACTCATAGGCCACTTTATTAGGTACACGTTGCTAGTGCCGAGTTGAACCCTCTTTTGCGTTCAGAACTGCTTTAATTCTCCGTGGCACAGATTCAGCAAGGTGACATTCCTCAGAGATTTTGCTCCACATTGAATCTCCTCAGAATCAGCTTTTATTGCAAGTACATGTGCAAGGAATTTGTCCTGGTGCACATGTGCATAAATATAGTAAGAAAACTGGGAATAAAAATAAAATGAATAAAAATAGACATCTTTTTCAAAATGTTACTGTACATTTAACAGTACATTGGGAACTCCTGTTCCTCCACATCTCAAAGCGGCTCCACTGGATGGAGATCTGGTGACTGAAGGCCTATCCCGCTGGAAGAGGCTAGGATATTTAGGTTGGCTGTGGCATTTAAACGTTGCTCAGTTGGTACTAAGGGGCGCAAAGTGTGTCAAGAAAATAATCCAAACACCATTACACCAGCCTGAACCATTGACAAGTCCAACATTGAGCTGCTTCCAAATGATTGGCTGAGAACAGGGACGTGCACAGACATTTTGAGGGGCAGGGGCTCAAGTGAAAAAAAGGGCACTTCTCATAATTTTTTTAAAAATTTATTTTACTTTTTTGAAACAAAAAAGTATATATATTAACAACTCTAATATTTTTTTAAAAATATTTAAAAAGTTAATTAATTTTATCTTCCTCAAACTCATACAATAGGCTTTATGCCGTGCGTCACGTGACCAAACCGGAAAACGGGTCTCATCGCATCCGCTTGTCAGAGAAAGTGTTAACGGCCGTAAGAACTGACTACGATATCTATGGATATTTAAGGTAATCAGCTAACCTAACTAGTTCACTTTGTTATTGGCGTTTTATTCCATTTAAATATCTAAACGTTGCTGTGAAGAATAAAAAATATAAAACGTTTAAATATCAATCTGCACATGTGAGGGATATTGTTTATGCTAATCTTTGCTCGCTCCTTTTAAAGGGTTAGTTCACCCAAAAATGAAAATTAAGTCATTAATTACTCACCCCCATGCTGTACCAACCCCGTAAGACCTTCGTTCGTCTTAGGAACACAAATGAAGATATTTTTGATTAAATTTGAGAGCTGTATAACTACCACATTGGCTCCTAAAGGACTGCCTCTTGACGGCCCAGAAAGTCAATGAAGAAAATGTTTAAATATCCCAAGTGACTACCGTGGCTCAACTATATGTATTCGCGTCGCTTGATAAACATATAGTTGAGCCACGGTAGTCACTTGGGATATTTAAACATTTTCTTCATTGACTTTCTGGGCCGTCAAGAGGCAGTCCTTTAGGAGCCAATGTGGTAGTTATACAGCTCTCAAATTTAATCAAAAATATCTTCATTTGTGTTCCGAAGACGAACGAAGGTCTTACGGGGTTGGTACAGCATGGGGGTGAGTAATTAATGACTTAATTTTCATTTTTGGGTGAACTAACCCTTTAAGTTATCTTGAGTAAAACCGCAAAAAAATTCATGAAGCACATACAAAAGACCTGGACCGGTCCGGAAGCGATATGCGACCTGTTTTACAGAGAATGCGGAAGTAAGTTGTGCATAAAGCCTATTGTTTAATTTTCAAAAGATGCCTACAAAATAATCAGTTCACACAGAAATGTAGATTTCTTCTAAATTCACCAATTTAGATTTCTAAACTTCAGGGGAAAGACTCTTGATGTAGCTATGTAAGTCATTAACTTTAATAATAAGAATTTTAGGCCATACAAATTCATAAAAACGTCATAAATTACATTTAGCCACGTCTTAAATTGATATGCTCATTCATTCATTATCACTATACAATTTTTCGCAGTAAAACGATATCACGTTCGAGTCAAAATCGTCAATACTCGATATCAATATAGAGTTCGATAAACATTCGATAATGTTTATGTGGCAAAAGCACAACGAAACTCATTTGAAGCGCGCGCCTCACGGACTGTTTATCCGCTCGGCTCAAAGTCCAAACGGCAGCGCGAGCTCACTAGAGGTGACGCGTTTACTCTGATCGCCGCTTCAGAACTCCTGACCTGATATTTGGATACACTAATCACTAATCAGCTCATGAACTTTAACACAGTTGAACAGTTCAACCTTTAAAAGAAAGGGTACATAAATGTACCTTCTAATGCTGAATGTGCAGTATGTGTGTGTGTGTGTGTGTCTCCTCAGGATGGGAACACTGCTCTACACGAGGCTGCGTGGCACGGCTTCAGTCAGTCTGTCAAACTGCTGGTGAAGGCTGGAGCCAACGTTCACGCTAAGAACAAGGTAACATCTGCCACCGCACAAACACCCGTAGTGCAGAAGTCAACATTTAAAGCTACACTGTGTAACTATTCTTAGCTAAAAACACTTAGTTCTTTCAAAAATAAATGTGCTCATTAATGTATATTTACTTCGTTCAAGTAATAAAGTATTCTCGTGAGTGTATAATATGCCATTGAAAATACATACGGGTAAGGGGTTCGCCATGTTGCCCCTCCATCTCGAATGTACATTAGCCAAAGAGGGACATACCTGTTAAAGGGTTAGTTCACCCAAAAATGAAAATTAAGTCATTAATTACTCACCCCCATGCTGTACCAACCCCGTAAGACCTTCGTTCGTCTTCGGAACACAAATAAAGATATTTTTGATTAAATTTGAGAGCTGTATAACTACCACATTGGCTCCTAAAGGACTGCCTCTTGACGGCCCAGAAAGTCAATGAAGAAAATGTTTAAATATCCCAAGTGACTACCGTGGCTCAACTATATGTTTATCAAGCGACGCGAATACTTTTTGTGCGAAAAAACAAACAAAAATAACGAGTTTATTCAACTATTCCTTTTCTTCCTTGTAGGCCAGAAACGAGACTTCCTTAGATTTCCACGACGCATGCGCGAGAATTGCGATCTCCTTACACTACTTCAGTTCAGTTCTCGCGCATGCGTCGTGGAAATCTAAGGAAGTCTCGTTTCTGGCCTACAAGGAAGAAAAGGAATAGTTGAATAAACTCGTTATTTTTGTTTGTTTTTTGCACAAAAAGTATTCTCGTCGCTTGATAAACATATAGTTGAGCCACGGTAGTCACTTGGGATATTTAAACATTTTCTTCATTGACTTTCTGGGCCGTCAAGAGGCAGTCCCTTAGGAGCCTATGTGGTAGTTATACAGCTCTCAAATTTAATCAAAAATATCTTCATTTGTGTTCCGAAGACGAACGAAGGTCTTACGGGATTGGTACAGCATGGGGGTGAGTAATTAATGACTTAATTTTCATTTTTGGGTGAACTAACCCTTTAATTCAAGCTTTGCCTTTCGCGTTTACGTTTGAGTTAACACTCATGGACGAGGTCGAACTGGAAGCTATGTTAATCTTGGACTACATTGGCCACTGTAGGAGTTAAAACGAAATCGGAATTGAGAGGAACAGAAACTATTATTCACTGGATGGTCATATACCTTTTCACCACTAGATGGAGGTAAAAATCACACAGTGTAGCTTTAAAGAGAATCAGGAAAGCTCATCAAAGTTGTCCTGAGACAAAAATGGGTATTGTTCAAAATTCATGTATAACTTTTGGTTTTGATCCACTTCAAATGTTGTCGTCTGTATATGATTAATAAAATCAATCAAATGGTGGTGCTAGTTTGGTTGTTTTCCGACTGATCTTGTGTTTGGGTGATGTCACTACACTCGTAAATGCATTGCACACGTGATGATGTTGTTTGGAGGTTCCAACGTTTCAGTTTCAGTCTCATGCAGCTCTGCAACCCCTTCAATCATGACTAGTTATGGTTCACATTACAGCACAGCCTTATTGCAGTAATAAAACACTCAATACATCGGTTAAATTGATACAAATGTGTATGTCGGTGTTTATTTGATTATGATGATTTTATTCATTCATAAAGTCACATACTTCCATTATAGCTCGTCTGGATCCAGTAATGATGCCTTCATCCACACCTAACCTTCGGAGCAGTTTATCGATTCATATTAGGACTGCAACAGTTTTTTAGATTAACCCTCTGATGGTCTTCCTTTATGAGTCACGTCCTGGGCCTTCCCGGTCAGAAGTGACCGGAGGCCTAAAAATGAAACTTCTTCCATCCCAGTAAAACCAATGCAATTTATTTTTTTTCTATAATATTTATTCTTTTTAATTTAGTATTTTGAGACAATTTGATTGAATTTATTAATATTTATACAATATTTATGGTCTATTTGTTTCAATGGTTAATATATATACAGTATATTTTTCTATATATGTTATTTTAAAAAAAAATATTAATGCAGTATTTTAGTTAAATATAGAGTCTAGGCCTTCAGAAAAAATATATTTTTTGAAGAAAATTAGCACCATCTGGTTACAGTATAGAGAAAAAGCGTAGAATCATGGTGTAACCACTAGATGACATGTACAGCTCTCTATGGAGAGGCATGTGAATTCCCCAGCTGTTTATGAACACATTTTTTTTTTTTTTTGGTGGATTTGAATATATAATTGAAACAATCTCAAAAACTATTTCTTATTTAAAAAAATGTAAAAAACAATTAATAAATAAAATAAAAAATTGTGAATTTTTGTGTTTTTGTCAATTTCCCATTCATTTCCTATGGGTCGGCCATTTTTGACCAAAGACCAAAATCGTGACTAATTTTTTTACGACCACTTAGCATGCTCGGATCATGAACTCAATTTTTTTTGTGTGTTCACATACATAATACCAAAAATGTCACCAAGTTTCGTAACATTCAGATGAAGCTGTGATTTTTAAAAATTCAAAACAGATTTTTTGTAGTCTGAATTTATTGGTTTGTATGTGTATAAAAGTGTGTTTGTATGTGTGTTTATGTGGGTGGGTGTAAATTTTTTGTACTCTTGATGTTGTAGAGTGTCACCACTTTACTGCGGTGTACTTTTTTAAGAATCGTGGCCGATTTGTAGATTGTACAAACAAAAATGCAGAGAATTTTTGTTTTTTTTTTGTAAATTCCCCATTCATTTCCTATGGGTCGGTCATTTCTGACCACGAGTGTGACTATTTTTTTTACGACCACTTAGCATGCTCGGATCATGACCTCAATTTTTTTTTTGTATTCACAAACCAAATACCAAAAAAAGTCATCAAGTTTCATAACCTTCCGATGAAGCTGTGATTATTAATAATTCAAAACAGAAAATTATTCGGTCAGAAGTGACCAAGGACCATCAGAGGGTTAAAAACGTATCTCTTTTCTGTTGCCTATAACTTGTGATGTCCCTTGTTAGCTCATTGGTCAACTGCGGTTGTTTTTAATTGTCCGTTATGAATAAACTGAGATTGAGATTAACATGCTATCGGAAATCCATACTTCCCACTTCAGAAGTCGTGATTACGAGCTCGTCGCTTTCAAATATCGACTTGAGAGGGCGTTCATGTCCAGTTTCTGAACTAGGAAACTAGTATTTCCGATAATTCCCGTCAGTATAATTGTGTGTGTGTGTTCTGGATGTCTCTCAGGCAGGGAACACGGCTCTTCACCTGGCGTGTCAGAACGGTCACGCTCAGAGCGCGAAGGTCCTGCTGCTGGGCGGCTCTCGGCCCGACAGCAAGAACAGCGTGAGTGCCGTCAAACTGATTCTCTCCTCTTCATCTGTGTGTTGGTTATTTAACTTGGAAACAACAAGCTATTCCAGTAATATTCAGTGGACATGTCTTCCTCAGGTAGGGGACACGTGTCTGCATGTGTCTGCCCGGTATAACCATGTGACCGTGATCCGAGCGCTCCTGGGTGCCGTCTGCTCGGTTACTGAACGAAACCACGTGAGTGAGGAGTAGGGTTGGGTATCGAGAATCGAGTATCGATTGGAACCGGGACTAACTTTTAGTTTTTCCCGGAATCGTTCAAAAGTTCAAATTTCGATTCCTAGTTTCGATATTCACAGTCCGCCGAGCGGAAGAAGAAACCGCTGAACAACACCAACGAAGAAGCGTCTACCGGAAGTGTTGGCATAACCGCGCGAGTCGAACATGAGAAGGTCCAAAGTGTCGCTTCACTTTTCTAAAAATAACGAAATCTCGGCAAAATGCAAAATTTGTGACAAAAGGAGTATTTTTACAGAAGGAGTATTTCCTTCAGAAAGGCCGTCGGTTAGCAAGGTTAGCTAAACTTTTTTGACCCTGCCTCTTAGAAGAATCGGAATCGAGAATCGTTAGGAACCGGAATCGAAACAAGGAATCGGAATCGGAATCGTTCAAATTCAAACGATACCCAACCCTAGTGAGGAGTGAGGACTGTTTTTGGGACATGGGACAAGCTGTACTACTTCTAAATCTGTTTTAAACCTGTCATTCTGTGTCGCATCAAACAAACTTTAAAAACCTATTTTTTTCTGAAGAAAGACAAACATAAATAGTGATGAAAGCCAAAACATTAACGCCATCAAAGATCAAAATCAACCTTTTAATCCGGGGACCTCTGGTTAATTTGACACGGAATGACCCGTTTGACTGATCTTGTGTAAGCTGTGATTAATGTGATGTCCAGGCAGGGGACTCCGCTTTACACATCGCAGCTGCGCTGAACCACAGGAAGACTGTGCGCATGTTACTGGAGGCCGGGGCCGACAGCCGCGTCAAGAACAATGTGAGCACCTTCAGAAATATTTCCTGAGCTTAGTAAAGCCCTGAAACACACTCTACACAAGGGCTTGAACACAAATGCCTCTCGATATGATGCACTGATACGGTTTCACATAATGTGCTGAAATTAGGCTTTGCATTCTTTGCTGAATCTTACTGAGCAAGTTAGTTGGTAGTCAATCATTGTATCCCTTAAAACTCACCTTTGTGATGTTTTTAGGAGTAGTTGCTGATAATTTACTCTCCCCCATGTCATCCAAGATGTCAATTTCTGTCTTTCTTCAGTCGAAAAGAAATTAAGATGTTTGATGAAAACATTCCAGGATTTTCTTCATATAATGGACTTCAATGGGAACCAAACGGTTCGAGGTCCAAAAGACAGTTTCAGTGCAATAAAAAATGTTCAAAGGGCTTTAAACGATTCCAGACGATGAATAAGGGTCTTATCAAGCGAAAAGATCGCTCATTTAATAAATAAATAACAAAGTTAAAGTTTTATAAGCTCAAATGCTCGCCTTGCTCTGTTCTGTGATGCGCGTTCATGACTCCTGTTCGAACTCGTTCATCAAAATGAACGAATCTTTTTTCGAGTCATTTGGCTAACCATATTTTAAATGAGCGATCGTTTCGCTTGATAAGACCCTAATTCATCGTCTGGAATCGTTTAAAGCCCTTTGAAGCCGCACTGAAACTCTCATTTGGACCTTGAACCGTTTGGTCCCCATTGAAGTCCATTATATGGAGAAAATCCTGGAATGTTTTCATCAAAAACCTTAATTTCTTTTCGACTGAAGAAAGAAAGACATGGACATCTTGGATGACATGGGGGTGAGAAAATTATCAGCAAAAGTTTTTTAAAGTGAACTACTCCTTTAATGTGCTTTTAAGACAAACCATGTGTAAACTCATGAGTGGACAGCATTGCTGAGTGTTTTTTGCAGTGAACCAAAGACAGTCTCAAAAACACGGTTTAAATCACTGGTGTTTCTAACGTCAGGTGAACGAGTGGATCTCTGAGCTGAGTGAGTGAGTGGAGGCGGGGCTCATTTGCATATTCATAGAACCGCGTTTGCTAAATAAAGCTAGGGTGTCGAGTTACATTCAAGGTATTTTAAGGCTTGAAGATTTGTTTTTTTCAAGGAAAAAATATTTAAATATGTAATATTGGTGATCAAATATGAGTTTTAAGGGACAGAATGATTGACTTTAAGGAACATGGTTCTCTAGGTTGGCATTCAGCAGAAATGACACGCTTAACTGTGTGAAGTTGCGTATGGTTCATTAGCTGTGTGTCTTGTTTTGGGTGAAGACAGGAGAGACGGCCCTCGATCAGGCTCGTGAAAATAATAATCCTGAAGTGGCACTGCTGCTCACCAAAGCCCCGCAGGTACGAAAACACACACATACTCAAGAGCCATTGAAAAAATCTTTCATTTTCATTATATGAATATAAAAAACTAAACAAAACAACAACATTCAAAGTCTATTTTTCAATGATTTATTTATTCTTGATTCATTATCTATTATTAATCAAGTTTCAAGTGGGATGTTTTAGGCTCAGTTTCAACATATATAATGTTGAATATAATGTATAATAATGCAATGGGGGATATTTGTAGGTCCTGATAATTCCAAATGTCTAGTCAGTGAAAGAGTGCAACAAAATATGGTGTCTCTATTGTCCTGTGTTGGGTTTCCAGAAGTCCAACCCTATTCATTTACACCCACAATGTAATTGTAATTTTAATCAACAGCACATTTTGTGTTTACCTTTTATCATATCGCAATGATATCGTATCGTGAGTTCAGTATCATGATGTATCGAATCGTGACATGAGGGAATCGTTACACCCCTACTTAGAGGACAAATAGACACAAGTGTTTAGTTGGACGTCAGATGAACAAATATCAGATCAGTGCCAAATATGTACAGATGAACAACACTTTAAAGGGTAAGTTCATCCAAATATGAAAGTTCTGTCATCATTTACTCGCCTAAGGCCAGTGTATTTTCCTCTCTCTCAATCGTCATCAATGGGAGCGCTGCATATTTAGAAACGGCAGTGGCATGATGGTGCGCTGAGTGCTTTCAGTTTTTTCCGGATGCCGAGAGTTGAAAAATGTTCAACTTTGGGTAAAACGCAGTCACTTTTTACTTAGCTGTCCAATCACAGTGAAGGAGGGCGGGACAGAAAACACAGTGACCAACCGCAACACGACAAAAGACAACAACAGCACTACAAGCACTACATTCATTTTTATAGCCCTTAATCCTGTAATTGTGGACAAATGTGGGCACAGCCACAGAGGACTCAGGTGTGATCCTAATTTTTATTAATTATAAATGTTATATCACTGTCTTCGATAAAGTTTTGTCTATCCATTTATGGTGGTTTTTTTTTTTATTTGGGGGGTATTTTTGAATTTATTTACTTCAAAAGGTACCATATTTTCTGTGTAAATTATGTAAATTATTTTTTTTACATGACATTAAAATATTCCTACGGAGGCGTATTGCATTCACTTGAAGAAAAAAAATCTACTCTGTTTTTCTGAATTAACGAGTTAATTTTTCATGAGAAAAAAAAGTTTTTCTCTGTTTTTCTGAATTAATGAGTTAATTTTTCATGAGAAAATTTTTTTTGCTCTGTTTTTCTGAATTAACGAGTTAATTTTTCATGAGAAAAATTTTTTTTGCTCTGTTTTTCTCAATTAATTAGTTACGGAGGCGTATTGCATTCACTTGAAGAAAAAAAAATCTACTCTGTTTTTCCGAATTAACGAGTTAATTTTTCATGAGAAAAAAAAAAATTCGCTCTGTTTTTCTGAATTAATGAGTTAATTTTTCATGAGAAAAAAAGTTTTTGCTCTGTTTTTCTGAATTAACGAGTTAATTTCTCATGAGAAAAAAAAAATGTTGCTCTGTTTTTCTGAATTAACGAGTTAATTTTTCATGAGAAAAAAGTTTTTGCTCTGTTTTTCTGAATTAACGAGTTAGTTTTTCATGAGAAAAAAAGTTTTTCTCTGTTTTTCTGAATTAATGAGTTAATTTTTCATGAGAAAAAAGTTTTTGCTCTGTTTTTCTGAATTAATGAGTTAGTTTTTCTTGAGAAAAAAAGTTTTTGCTCTGTTTTTCTGAATTAATGAGTTAATTTTTCATGAGAATTTATTTTTGCTGTTTTTCTGAATTAACTCATTAATTCAGAAAAACAGAGCAAAAAAAAAAATCCATTAAAAATTAACTCATTAATTCAGAAAAACAGAGCAAAAATGTTTTTCTCATGAAAAATTAACTCGTTAATTCAGAAAAACAGAGCAAAAAAATTTTTTCTCATGAAAAATTAACTCATTAATTCAGAAAAACAGAGCAAAAAAAAATTTCTCATGGAAAACTAACTCGTTAATTCAGAAAAACAGAGCAAAATTTTTTTTTCTCATGAAAAATTAACTCATTCATTCAGAAAAACAGAGCAAAATTTTTTTTCTCATGAAAAATTAACTCGTTAATTCAGAAAAACAGAGTAGATTTTTTTTTCTTCAAGTGAATGCAATACGCCTCCGTACTTTCCAATAAGTTCTTAGAGCTAAAACCTAAAGATGAAGTGACTTTGCTGTCACCTGGTGTCTTATTTTTTTTGTCTCTAAATTACAGTGTTTCCCATTCATTTGTATGGGTGCCCATTTTTGACCCAAATACAAGATTAAGGAGTTTTGTTTTTCTTCAACCACTTAACATTGTAGAATTGAGTCAAAAAAAAATGTGTGTGCGTTCAGGAGGCAAACTTAGGAAAAGTAGCCAAGTCTTGTACCGCTCAGATCAAGGGAATATTTTTTTTTTTTTATTAAATCAAAACTATTTTGCCCACATTTGTCCAGAATACGGTTTTAGGTTTAAAACGAGAGACAGAAGAATTACCTTACATAGCAACCAATGTGTGTTGACTGAAAAAACTGACAAAAATAGCCAGAATTTTGTCCAAAAAGACAAAAATTTCAGTCAAAATCATGACTCTCTTCTCTGGAACACACACACACAACCATTAAATGTCATTTTTGACCATGACATTTAATGGTCATTTAATCAGACCCCATTAACTTCAATTTCATGGGGAGCAACAAGTGTTCCACTTGAAGAAAGTCAGTCACACAGATTTATTTTTATCTATTTTATTTACCAACAAATTACACTCTTCAGCATTACATTTATTTGTGTTAAGAATTACTGTGTGTATGTGCATGTAGAGCTTCACTCGAGGACGCACTGTGAGGAAGAGGAGGGACAAGATGAAGACCGAGGGTCGAGCACAGTCGGTCCCTCGCGAGGAGATGCTGCCGAGAAAGGTAGAGGAGCGAGACTGCTCTCAGACACCAGCCAAACACAAAGGACGAGTTCAAACATGCTGTCACTGAATGTTACGCAACCATTGATGAATGACAGAACCTTTAATAACTCAACATTCATACTCCCCCGGTTATCAGACATGTGCATAACATTTCAATCATTCAAACATTAAAGGGATAGTTCACTTTGAAATTAATTTTTGATATGTTTTATCTTACCTCAAGGGCATCCAAGATGTAGGTGTCTTTGTTTCCACAGTATTTTCAAACCGTTGTTGTCTATCAGTCATACACTGGAGGCTAAGGGGGTCCACCAAAGAGCATGCACAGAGAAGTCCAAATTAAACATGATTTAACGACTCGTAAATGTAAGTACACATTGATGGCCTAAGACACGAAACGAGTGGTTTGTGTGAGAAAACCAACAGTATTTATATCGTTTTACCTCTTGTAATCATAGCCATGACAAAATGATCTGACAGCACGGGCGCTTCGGTCTGGAAGTGATCGCTTGCGCGCCTACGTCACTCTTTGTTTATACAGAGATTTCGGAAGTTTTACCTTTCACTAAACATATTTAGATATACGGGAAACCGCAATGGAAGATGATTTCGGTATATCTAAATATGTTTAGTAAAAGGTAAAACTTCCGAAATCTCCGTGTAAATATTGAGTGACGTCACACGCAAGCGATCACTTCCGGCGTAACATTGAACTGATTCAGTTCGCTTCAGTTGGACATTGCACAACTGATTCAGATCAGTTGGACGTCACTGTGATTACACGAGGTAAAAACGATATAAATACTGTTGGTTTTCTCACACAAACCGCTCGTTTCGTGTCTTAGGCCATCAATGTGTACTTACATTACGAGTCATTAAATCATGTTTAATTTGGACTTCTCTGTGCATGCTCTTTGGTGGACCCCCTTAGTCTCCATTATATGACTGATAGACAACAACGGTTTGACTGAAAAATGTCAAAATTGAAAATACTGCGGAAACAAAGACACCTACATCTTGGATCCCCTTGAGGTAAGATAAAACATACCAAAACATAATTTCAAAGTGAACTATCCCTTTAAGATGTGTATCTCAGGACATCAGGTTTACAGTGTAGAACTACTACAGCAATAATACAGTAACAGCGTAAGTCAACATTACTAGTTTGAAAATGTCTAAAACGTGATATAAACCTGTCAGCAGATCTGGTGCTGTATCATAGATGTGTGCAGTTGCTGGAAATAAATCACCCTTGCATGGTGTTTCAGAGTCAACAATTAATCTCTGCCATACTTACATACAACTTTACACATCTGGACAAAGAAAACTCCAACCGGAGTACAAACCATTGTTTTAGACAGACAAACCAAAGCGTTCTGAAAGTATAAAATGTAACAAAACGTGAACTTTGGTTCAGACCTTGGTGCGGACTTACAGGTGTGAAAACGCCCTTGTGGTGCGTTCTCTTATAGCCAACGAACCGACTCGGACCTCGGATATGACGTCACGTCCACACTTCAAGCGTTCTATGTTTTGCGCGTCCGAGTTGGGGAAAAATAAAAATGGACGTCACCCGGAAAGCTGTCGTAATGGTAGCACTGGCCGAGTACCGGGTACTTACATAAAAAAAAATATGATGACTACACCTTATCAAAACGCAGCCATTTGAACTTGAAAATGTTCACTTTATGTAATCTTCTGTTAGCAACGTAAGTAATTGCACTCACAACAACCGATTCCCATAGCCACAGGGGACGCAGTAATACGAGTGATTATAATCGTCATTTAAAATACCAAAGCGGTCCAAAAACAATGAAAATTAAAGCTGCAAGCAGCATTTATCGGTGTTCAGGTCTTTAAGACATTTAAGCACAAAAGAATCAAAAGACATTAAGTTGTATGTAGCAGGCATGATTTATCATGATATACTACATTTCAGTGCTGTAGCGCCACCTATGGGCCAATCGGGCTCATACTCTGATAGCTTCTCCACAATTTGAGGCCCTACCATCTGACAAAGTTTCAGAGCTCCAGCCCTTACGGTTTGGGCTGCACGATGCGTTTTAGGGGATTTTTTTTTTCTTTCTAGCAAATACAATAGGTTTTCAGCACTTCGTGCCTGAACACCTAACAATTCATGCTTACAAGTCACACAGGGCGCAGCCATCTTGAATTCCGAAACGGAGTTCTCACGGTTGTCCGACGTCCGAGAGGAGAAATCCGAGGAAAGGGGGCGTGTTGCTAGGCAACGTCTGTCTTCCGATTTGGATCTCCGAGACGGATAAATAATAGAATGCACCATTAGACCCCGTTTACACCTGGTGTGAAGATGTGTTCTGGTCGTTCGGATCACAAGTAGACACATTCCCGTTCACACCTGGGGCCTCATGTATAAACGTTGCGTACGCACAAAATGGGCATAGAAATATGCGTACGCATTTTTCCACGCGCACATCGGGATTTATAAAAAATAAACTCGGCGTAAATAAGTGCGCACCGTAAGGATGCTCTTGACCGTGCGTACGCACTCTTTTAGAAGATTATGGGTTTTGGCGACACCGATGGTGAGCTGGAGTCAAATGTCTTTTTGCTTACTATTAGACAGAGAATCTAAAGAAAATTATACATCTACAGAAAGATAATTCAAATATAATTTCACAAACCTATCATCACTTGAAGCAAACATCCATCCCTTCTTAAATGACCGTGCCAGCACGCGAGTTGGGCCGTTTGGTGAAACTGACGCATATAGCCTATAATCTAACGGCAGATGAAGTAAAACCGTAAATCTTCATTATGAGTCCAAATCATAAATACAGTCCATATTCACAATAACAGTTTAAATAAATAAGAGAATGGTTTAAACTATGTTTTACTTAAGATATAAACATTTAGATTAAATATGCCATTAAAATATGAAAAATATATTTTTTTTCATAAGATAAAATATTTTAAATGTGAGTTAACTCTTAAACTACATGAAATCATTACTGAGAAGTTACTATATATATATATATGAAGAGTTCAGATGCAAAAGCCTCTAAATGCCATTTGAAATTTTCTTCTTTAATGATGATTTTTATCAAACTTGTATATTTAAGTTCAGTAATTTCACTTAAATAACAATTAATAGGTAATTATCATTGCCATTTAAGTGAAATTACTGAACTTAAATATACAAGTTTGATAAAAATCATCATTAAAGAAGAACATTTCAAATGGCATTTAGAGGCTTTTGCATCTGAACTCTTCATATATATATATATATATATATATATATATATATTCAATAAATAGAAATAGACCTATTTGTTGTGGATGCATTGCTTTTGAACACTTTTCTTCTGGCATGCTGTGTTTTAATGTTTTAACTAGAGATTGTCTGAGAAAACTGTTTCGTGCAAATAATGCACAACCATGTCTATCTCTTTCCATTAAAATATAAATCAATTAAAAATACTATTTGGCCAGTGGAAAAGATTGAGAAAAACTTTCTCTGAAATGTATTTAACACTATTTGATTTAATCATTCAAAAACAAGGCAAGGATATAGGCTACTAAAAAAATGTTTGTAATAATGTGACGGCACATCCGCATTTCATATTTTTCTTACGTCTTGTACCGTTAAACTTGGTATCACGTGGATGAATAATCATATGCAAATGATATGCAGATGAGGATATGCATATTTAAACTAGGCGTTGTAATCTCCATATGTGGTTATTTCGGGGAGGAGACGCACATGCGCATAATCTCCCGCTGACTGGGATTTATAAAGTGAATTCTGCGCAGGTTCTGGCGTACGAACGGTTTTATAAATCTGAAAACTTTTGTGCGTACGCAAATTCAGCCTTATGTGCGTACGCACACTTTAAGGATGAAATCTACGCAAAGTTTTATACATGAGGCCCCTGGTGTTTAATCCGTCTCTTTTGTCCACTTTCATCCACTTTTGTCCTGATTTCTTCGAGTGGAGGGTCTATGGGTGTGTAAATGTTTGGGTTTTTGCAGATCTTTCAATCTAATTGACAATATAAGCTCACGCAATTTCATATGAACTTGACCGGAGACGACGGGGAAACACCAGCTTTAGGTTCTGCTCTGACAGACACAAGACCAGCCGAACGCTGTGAGTGTGTGTTGGAAATCAGGAATGATGAGAGAACATTGTGCTTGGAAAGGTTTTCATCTTCAAACCAAACTTGAGTGTTCAGCCGGCAAAGTTTAAATCCCGTCTGGCTAGCGCTCTTCCCATAATGTTCCCGCATTAGGTCAGTAGACGGTGTTTTGTGGCTGTTTTAACACATTCCACCACAGTGTTTACACTACGCAAGCAATCCGCAGCTCAAAGTGTTTTACACCCCGTTTACACCTGTATTTAGCGTCGTCCATTTGTGATCCGATCCACCAAACGCATCTCAACACCAGTGCGCTCACACCCGCTCCTGCTCACGTTCAGCTCCACCTCCACTTGTAAAGGCCACGCCCATATCTCAACATCCAATCAACAGCCTGTGCATAAAATCAAGTCCCAGCCACACATTTTTTTCTTTTTCGTCACTATAGACCCCTTTTCAGTTGGCGAACACGGTGACGTTTTTTTTGTGGGCGGAGCTTTGGTGGAGGCAGAACGATCC